>CAUYRH010110472.1:0-83780 GCA_963574655.1 Perodicticus potto
AGGCGCCCGCCACAACGCCCGGCCATTTTTTGGTTGCAGCCATCATTGTTGTTTGGCGGGCCGGGCTGGATTCGAACCCGCCAGCTCAGGTGTACGTGGCTGGCGCCTTAGCCTGTTGAGCCACAGGCGCCGAGCCGGAAGGGAAGAATTTTTCTTTTTCATTGCTGTCATCTAAAAATCTTGTACCCTTGAGGGAAATGTTTTAATAACAGCCTAGTTAATGGCCTGACTTTATGATAGATTTTGTGCTTTTAAATAGTAGTTCCAAACATTTTGCTTAGTGGACCTCCTAGAGAATTTTGACAAACCGTTTCTCACACGTTTTAAGTTGACATCTATAATTTATCAGGAGCTCATAACAGTTTAGTGACTATAAAAGATGTAGTTGCAAGTATATTGAATGTCACACGTGAGCTTAAAATTATGTCAGCTTTCTTAGCTCCTCCTTCAGAAGCTGGTGCGTTTTCAAACCTCCTGTTCATTTTGTCCTTCAGAGGTTTTTATACCCAGCAAAATGGACTGTAGTGAGATTCAGGAAGGGTGAGGAGCACTGCTTTCTTTGGAAAGCCAGAAGGAGAAGGTTGTGATTGAGAAAGTGGAGGTAGAAAAGCAGAGGCAGCAGCAGGCAGACGCTGTCATTAGACACATCGGTTTGAGGAAAGAGGACGTACGACCTTGGAAATAATTCCTTTAGAATATGCTCAAGTGCCCGGGAAAGTCTGTGTGTATCTGTGTGGGTGGCCACGCTCCAGTTTAAAGAGCTCTGTTTTTAAAAGTATTGGGGGAGGGTCTTGTCAAAGAGTTAAAACTGTTCCATTCCATTTCTTTTCTCTTTTAAGCTTGTACATTATTCATTTTCAGACTAAAATATAGATGAGGGTAAAGGGCATATGCAAGATTGGCAGTGTAACCTGAGCGGATGTGGAACTGGGAACTTAGAACTAGCACACCAGGAGTTGAGAGCATTTTGTGAGGAGCTTGCTCGTGTTTTCCTCGGGTCCCTGGTATATAAAGTGACAGATTCTACGTCACGGGGGTCAGAGTATAGACTCTGGAACTGGATTGGCTATCTACTAGCTCTGTGTCCTCAGGCAAGTTTCTTAACCTTATACCAGTGCCTGGCACATGACAGGTGAGCTGCCCATTAATTATTCTTTGCAGTCTTGAGGTTCTCCCCAGAGTGTAGGTGGATTTTTTTTCCTCCAGTAAACTTGGAAGTCCACTAGCCAGAGATGAGATTTCCCAAGCCAAAATACTGCCAAAGGAGAAAAGATCTACTTAGGATGCCACAGCTCATAGTGAGGCTATTTTAATGGAATGTTTATGAAAACTCAGTTAATGTCTTTGCGTAAATCTATGTGATGCCAGTTCAGAGTCTTAAGTCATTAAAATTCCCAGAATGAAACCACGTGACAGTTTATGTTACCGTGGAATTTATTGCTGATGGCTTGCAGTATTCCTCACATCCAAACTGTCGGCCGGAAGATGAGATAGGCTTCTGGGTTCAAATGCCCTGAGGTATGTGAGGAAGACCTTTTAGCAATAAACATGTTAACAAAATCAGAGTATAAAAATGACATTGAATTTCCCATGGACCTAAGCTCCCTTTACCATTCCTTGACATTGTGTGGTTACTAATGTTCAGAGAGAAAATAAATGACCTAGAAGTATCGTTACTTTTTTTCCCTTTTATACATACATACATTTCATTTATTATCATAATTGCTTGCAGGAGGCTTGGTTTTAAAACTTCTTTAGAGTAAAAATAAGACATTTACCCTGAGACAATTACTCCTCCCCACCCCCACCCCCAAAATTTATTTTGTTTTTGAGACAGAGTCTCTGTCACCCTGGGCACAGTGCCCTGGCATTGTCATAGATCACGGCAACTTCAAACTCCTGGGTTTCACCAGTCTTCTTGCCTCAGCCTCCTAAGTAGCTGGGATTATAGGCACCCACCATGACACCTGGCTGTTTCCTCCTATTTTTAGTAGAGATGGGGTCTCACTCTTGCTCAGGCTGGTCTGGAAATCCAGAGCCCAGGTGATCCACCCAGGTCAGTCTTCAAGTGCTAGGATTATAGGTGTGAGCCACTGCACCCAGCCTCACCCTGAAATCATTAGAAATGAAAACAGGCTTTACCATAAAACCAGAACACACAGTTAAACAATATTGTGTCATTAAGTAAAGTGACATATTTTCCTTTTCAGTTAACTTTGAAGTTAAATCTCAGATCAATTTGCTTTATAACAAGTAGAATATATGTGAATGTTTACCTTAATGTTAGTAGATTATACTCATTAATAAGTGTTTAGTTTATTCAGCAAATAAATTTAGCATTCTTTCCACCAGGAAACAATAGACGAAGGGTGTTAATAAGAGAATAACAAGTAATACCTAAGGTTTTTCTACATAACATTTTTTATAAAAATAAAATAGCCTTATGAGAAACTGTGAGTGGCATTTGCCTGGGAGCTTTTGTGCAGCTGGGTGGCTTTGAATCAGATGTGACAGATAACTGTGATGCCAAGCCATGCCCCAGAACCAGTAAGAGTGACACGCCATGGTTTCTACTTCCTCTGAAAAGATGCAAAATCGTAAACGACTGTCAGTTCTTCTAGATTTGTAACCAAGCATGTGTGGACCAAAGGGGATGACTTAACCTTCCCAGAGAGGAGAGTAAAGGTGCTGGATGCCCAGGGAACAGGGCAGACGGGTGCTGCCCTTGCCTGTGGGTGGCCCCATCAGGGGCCTACACTGGGGAGTCTCCGGCAGTCTCAGCAGCAATCTGACAGCACCCTCCCCTGGGTGGGCACCTTCCTCCACCCTCCTTCACCTTCACTTTATGTCAGCATCAAGCCAGTCACATTGGTTCCTGACTATTCCTGCTGGGCTGTCTGCTGCAGGCCTCACAGATGTCATCTTACCCTCATCACACAGTGAAGAAACACCTGCTGACAAGAAGCGTCCCTGAGCGGAACTCTTCTGCAAGGACGCTGAGCCTTCCGTTTCCTGAGTGGCCTCACCCTGGTGGGCGCCAGCTGGGCGGGTCACGCTCTCCCCGCCATAGCCTCCCTCCAGTTAACTGTCCCTGCAGCTGCCAGGGGCCTTCCTAGTATGCAGTCCCTGCCAGTTGTTTCCTGTTTAACATCCTCACGTGTCTCCTCTCGGCCCAGGAGACCGTAAGCCACACTGTCTAGTGTCTCTCTCCAGCACTGTTCAGTGACACAGGCCTCTCTCTCAAAGCCTCCCAGCTTCAGCCATTGTTCCTGCTGCCACTTGCTCCCTTTTTCTCCCCCTCTGTCCTCCACGCAAGCTTCTGCCTCATGCCCCTGCTTAAAGATGAGGTCCTACACAAAGTCATCCCTGACCTTGACCCTTGGCAGAGGCGTTCACTTGTTTGGACATTTCTTGCAGCACTCTACTCACACTTACATGGTGGTGCTGGGGCTCTGCAGTGACCATCGTCCAAAGCTGGGAAGACCCTAGCCCCGTGGCTGGTGAGCACTTGAACTGCAACCAGTCAGGGTTCTGCCCGCACTGATGCCCAGCCTGCAGGAGTTCAACAGTGCTGTGCCTCTGTACCCTACACTGCCTACCGCACATCTGCACCCCAGAGTCTGGTGGGTCTTAAGTTCAGATTGTCAAGTGCTCCTGTGGCAAAAACTGCAGTCCCTGTGGCCTTTGGTGACCCCCCACCTGGAATATGCTTATGTTTGCAGCAGTGCAGAGAACTGAGTGTTCTCAAACCACCTCCACCCACCCAGAGCAGGCACATCTCGTCCCTTGAGGCCATTGCTGGGTACCTAGAGCAACCAGGAACTCCCTTAGAACCCAGCCCAGTTGTACTGGTCTGGTTATGCTCCTGGATTGAAGCCTGGCCACTGCCTCAGGGCTGCTCTGGTGCCTGCCAGCACAGTTCTTTGCGTGTGCATGCTCACAGGGTCTCTCCTCCCCCCTCCAGTTTCTGTTTAACAAATTTAAAAGTATCCCTTAAAGTAGGTGGCCTTCCTGGTGGCAGATAAAACTAGCATGTCTGTGGTGTGGTCCTGCTTGCCCGCCAGCCTGGTTCTCCTGGGACCTGTAAAGGTCCTACGAGTTTGCCGTGTGCTCTGTTGACATGGAGGTCTTATTTGTTGTTATAAATAAGAATCGGTGTCTCTAGGACACACCTTACTGTATGTTAGTGAGCAGCAGGGGATCTGGCAGTGCGAGGCTCAGATGTGTGTCTATGAAGAGTTTTCTTCGCGTTTTGTGCTCTCTGGTGCCTATCAAGTGAATTTTGGCCAGAGCATATGCATCAGAGAGCGGTTCACTGTTGTACTGTTTTCTTTTTAGTAGAATGGCACATGACTCTTATTATTTGATTAAGGTAATTTCAGTGAGGTATTTTGAAGCAATCCCCTCGAAAGCCAGAGAAGCCCTCCCCAGGTGCTGGATGACGGTTTAGATTCTGCCCTGGTCTGGGTGGGTGGAGGGAGAGCTTGCTCTTCGTTTCTTGGGGAGCTCTGATGGAAGCTGATGTGCCCGACAAGTGGGTGGGGAAACAGGAATATTCTCCCTTTAGTCTGTGCTGACGAATCTGGCTTCCTGCTTCGCTGAGGGATGGATCAAACATGGGCCAAAGAATAAATTCACCCAGGACGCCAGGTGACTCCCCAGACAATAAGCTGTCAAAGAGCCACTGTGTTTTTAGCATTTGGTCTAAAAGCTTCTGTACAGATTACTTAAGCCATTCATTATTTAGATAATTCAGAACGCATGCTTCCGAAGTCACTCTAAAAATATAACCCGTTCTCCCATCTGGTCAGTACCCTGGCTCCCCATGCTTCAGCAGAAAACAGCAGATGGGGAAGCTTCGTTTAGTAGCCTAGTGAGAACGCAAAGGTTATTTTTCTGGCTCATTGTTGGAAGGAATTGTGATGTTTCCCTTGGTTTGTAGCGAAGATCCGATCATACACTGTCTTTGCTCTTACTCTCTGGCTTATGTTCTAAATTTTCTACAGTTCTCGTCTATTTGTCCTAAGTATTGTAAACATAATTTTCTGAGAAATCACTACTTAATGATTTCTAGGATGAAATCCCAGGCAGTTTGTGATACTGATGGTTTTTATTTTCTCCAGTTGAGTGGCTTTCAAATCCTTTTGATGGTGGCACACAGAAAGCAATTAATCTTAGCTTACAATTTGGGATATACATCTATGTTAATATGTAGTACATGTGAGTAACTGAAATGAGTTTCCCAAACAGGACTTGTATTATGTGTGAGGCACTAATATTTTTCTTTTCTGTTAGACTTTTAAAAAAATTGCTTCTTGGTACCCATTGCGGGATTGCAGCTTACAACTTAAGAAAACACCACCTTGATATACAACTCCAGGATTACGTGAAGACTCTTTTACTTTGTAAGAGTCATTAATCCTTTTTAAATTCTTTCAGATAGAGACAGAGTCTCACTGTGTTGCCCGGGCTGGAGTACAGTGGTGGTGTCATAGCTCACTGTAGCCTCGAACCCCTGAGTTTAAGGGATCCTCCTGCCTCAGCCTCCTGAGTAGCTAGGATACCTACCGTAGTAGGTGTGAGCCACCGCACCCAGCGATCCTTTTTATACACCTTCCCTAATGAGACTTGAGGGCCCCAACCTGGCCTGTGGGCACCCCTTCCTGCTTCTGGTGCTCCCCCGACCCTCTGCACAGCCTTCTGCCTCCCCCTGAGCCTCCATGCAATGTCCACACTATGCCCAGCCTTGCTGTAACCACCACTTTTGTCCTAAAAGGACTAGAATGGAACAGGCACCAGTGTGTAGTGAGATTCAGATTGCATCCTCAGTAGGTTCTAACCTATAAGACCAAGAGTCTGTGTGGTTTTTTGAATGGATGTGTTCTTTGAGAAATTGAGTCATTTGTATTTGTGGCATCCATGTCAGCACGGGTAGCACTGACCGGTGTGCCCACAGGGCCTGAGAGCATCCACAGGCTGTAATCAGATCCCCGGGGTGTCCACTCACGGTGGAGGGACATCCCCTGCATGTACGTGGAGCACACTTGACCACCCCCCTCCATTTAAAAGAGAGAAGGGGCATTCCATCACATCAACAGTGAGAGAGCTCTAAGGCAGTGTGTGATTTGTGTATCGATTAACTTTTCTTATAATGGAATATAGATTTTTCATTTCACCTGATCTGGCAACGTTTCAGGAGCTCTTTTTGGCCTCGTCATTATACTGGGGAGATATTTGATGGCTCATCAAAAAGGAACATGTATAATAATTGTGTTATAATGTGGATGTTTCAGACTTTGAAAACGCACAGTGGAGGTTGCAGTCGCCAGCGTTTTACTACTTAAAAATGGCCACGAGAAATGCCAATTATTCACAGTGAGAGCTGAAATTAAAACATGCTTGGTGCAAATATGTTTGTAAAAGAAATCATTACAAATTGATTTGATTAATGTGTTTTTTATATCATGGGTATGAGATGCTGTAAGTGGTGGAGATGTGATGGTCCCAAACATTGTCCCCGGCGGGATCTTGCACCCGGACCCCTCGGACTGTCAGAGGTGCCCCTTTGACATCCCTGTCTTCCTAGATTTCTTCTGCAGTGTTGAAGACTTTTTTTTTTTAATGATAAGACGTCCTTCACCTAAATATTTTACTTTGCCTTAACCTTCTATAATTTTGCCAACAAGGGGAGGTTTTAAAATTGAGATCTCACACCCAACTATATCTTCCACTGACTGGCAAAACATTGGCTTAAGCCAGTTTCTTTTGACCATGTTCTGTTCTGTTTGGTTCCTTTTCTATTTCTTTTTTAAAATTTTTTTATGTTGGATTATATGAGGTTACAAATGATTAGGTTACATTGTTTGCGTTTGTTAGGTAGAGTTCAAGTTGTGGTTGAGCCTTTTACTCAGGGTATGCTGTATACCCTTACTTTGTGCCCATTAAGTGAGAACTTCAATCCCCTCCCCTTCTCCCTCTCCCCTTAGGCTCCCTCCAGCCCGAATCGAATGTAATTGTGTTTTTCCCTCATGTGGGCATATAGGTTTTTTTCTCTTGATTTTGTATTGGTATTGAGTACACGGGATACTTGCTTTTCCATTCTTCTTAGGGATAACTTTACTAAGAAAAGTGTTCTTCAGCTCTTTCCAAGTTAATACAAAAGATGTAAAGTCTCCACCTTTTTATGGCTGAATATTATTCCATGGTAAACATATACCACCATTTATTAATCCATTCATGAGTTGATGGGCACTTGGGTTGATTCCCCATCTTGGCAGTTGTGAATTGAGGTGCAGTGAACATTCTAGTGCAAATGTCCTTATGGTAAATTGTTTTTCTTTCTCCTGGGTAGGTACCGAGTAATGGGATTGAGGGATCAAATGGAAGGTTTACTTTTAGCTCTTTGGGGATTCTCCATCCTTCTTTCCAGAGAGGCTGTATTAGTTTGTAATCCCACCAGCAATGTAAAAATGTCCACTTTTCTCCACAAATCGTATTTCCATCTCCCTTGATATAAACCAGTGAGAGCCTCCTGTTTCCTTTAACGGTGAGGTTGCTCATCTTCTACTGTTTCCGAAGTTGTTTTCTTAATATAACGAGGAAATATGATAAGATACAAGTGACGTTCCCACGCTTCCCAGCACCTTGGGGAATTCAGGAAACGGTTTCCTCTGAGGAGAGGAGCATTTGGAATGGGGGGGGTGCTGAAGGTAACATGCCAAGTGAGCATCTTAGCAGAAGCCCCTGGAGTCTCATCGGACTGTCATCCATACCAGTTAGAGGCAGCATGTGGTGGGGAAGCCCAGAGCTGATACACAGCCCGGCTTTCCTGCCGGTTTTTTAATGATATGATATCCTTAACCTAAAATATTTTACATTGCCTTAACCTTCTATTATGAGATGTGGTGCACAGGATTGCGTAAGAGCTGGGTCTGGAACCAGCCTGCCTGGATGGGAACCTCCGGCAAGTCACACACAGTGCTCAGGTTTCCCATCTATAAAATGGACCCATTCGCTGTGCCTGCCTCCAAGGGAAGCCTGGGGGTGCTGAGCACTGGGAGGATTTGCTGTTGCAGCCCATAGTTGGGCACCTGGCTGTTGGTGTCTGAGCAAAACTTAATTCATTTTATCGCATGTGGAACAATGTTGTGTAAATTCTTGCTAAGATGCATTTAGGTTAATGATTCATAAGTAGCTTTTCAGAGCTATCTGGATCTGAAACCGAGTTTGAATGAGAGTGTCTTACCTTCCAGTTGATGGTATCCCGGGTCCTTATCCTTCACAGTTACCAGGAGGAGGAGGAGGGGAGGGAGCAAGTGCCATTCTGCTCACCTTAGGTAGAGATACAGTGTATGGTCAGTATTTGTTAAATTTCCAATTTTTTAATGGGAAACTGATATTTACACTAACTTTAAAGTGATAGCACAGTCAGCCAGCTATAGAAGGAACAGGCATGCTCCCTGCCTCTTGGTGTGACTGTCATTGGTGTGAGTCACTGGCACTCTGGGGCAGGCCTGTGGGCTGGACAGCACAGCTCCATCATTTTTGAGGCCTCCTGCTGTTCTCAGTAAAACTTAAAGGATTTCTCAGCACTTTCCTTAACGGCTTTCTGCGGGACGAGGTGTCTCCATGTTGGATTGTAGCCAGTGTAGCTAAGAAAATACAAGAAATGAAATAGACCTGCCATTCGATCCTATAATTCCTTTACTAGGTATATACCCAGAAGACCAAAAATCACATTATAACAAAGACATCTGTACCAGAATGTTTATTGCAGCCCAATTCATAATTCGTAATTGCTAAGTCATGGAAGAAGCCCAAGTGCCCATCGACCCACGAATGGATTAATAAATTGTGGTACATGTATACCATGGAATACTATGCAGTCTTAAAGAAATATGGAGACTTTACCTCTTTCGTGTTTACATGGATGGAGCTGGAACATACTCTTCTTAGCAAAGTATCTCAAGAATGGAAGAAAAAGTATCTAATGTACTCAGCCCTACTATGAAGCTAATTTATAGGTTTCATATGAAGGCTATAACCCAACTATATCACAAGAATATGGGGAAATGGGCAAGGGAGGGGAGGGGAGGGGGGAGGTTGGGGTGGAGAGAGGGTAACTGGTGGGGCCACACCTATGGTGCATTTTAGAAGGGTACAGGCAAAACTTACCAAATGCAGAATAGAAATGTCTTCATACAATAACTAAGAAAATGCCATGAAGGCTATGTTAAATAGTTTGATGAAAACATTTCAGATTGTATATGAAACCAGCACATTGTACCCAATGATTGCACTAATGTACGCAGCTATGATTTAATTTAAAAAAAAGAGTGAAAAAAATAAAATATAGAATTCATTAAAATAAATTGTACATCCATACGAAATAATATCATGCATCCACTATAAATTATCTTGTAGAAAGGATAATATTGACATGGGAAAATATCCATGATATGGTAAGATGTGAGACAAACAAGTTAAAAATAGTGTGAACTCTGGCTTGGTGCCTGTAGCTCAGAGGTTAAGGTGCCAGCCGCATACACCGGAGCTGGCAGGTTTGAATCCAGCCTGGGCCTGCCAAACAACAATGACAACTCTAACCAAAATATAGCCAGACGTCATGATAGGCACCTGTAGTCCCAGCTTCTTGGGAGGCTGAGGCAAGAGAATAGGTTAAGCTCAAGAGCTTGAGGTTGCTGTGAACTGTGACTCCATGGCACTCTACCAAGGGTGACATAGTGAGAGTCTATCTCAAAAAAAAAAGCATGAATTCTGAAATTCCATTCTAATAAAAAATGATTATGTAACTGAATACTATCCCAAATTTTAACAGTAGTTATCTCTAAGGTGGTGGGATTATAGGTGAATTTTTTTTTTTTTTGCATACATGTGTAATTTTCTCAGATTTTCTTCAGTATGTATTACTTTGGGGAGTTTACAAAATTATATAAAAGTACCAGCTTTTATTAAGGTACTTAATAAAAGAGATTATTAAAAGAAGTAAATTAGCAAACATGTGCAAATTGTGCCTACCCTCTTCCAAGGATATGTTTAAGGTTGCAATGTTTCAAGCTGTAAGAAGCTTGGATCCCTGAGTCACTACTTGGAGAGAAATTGCCCAACTGTATTCAACTATGATATAAGTAAGAATTAAATCTTCAATGTGCTCATCCCAGCACCAGAGGTCGTACAAGCTTCGTGTTGTTGGTAGTCCCTGGATGCCTCAACTTCTTGATTCAAACAATTTTATTTTTCCAAATATACAGTTGGTCCGACCTGTTCATGCAGCCTCACCAGCAGCTGGGGCATCTCCTTCTTTGTATTTCTGGTGTAGATCATTTGAGCTCTGTGCTTTGAATCCACTTTCAATGAATGAGTCCCTTCTGCATTCTCTTGAAATGATTTCACTTCATGTTATATTTTGAATAAATAGTAGTTACATTCAAAATTTTTAAAATATGAAGGTGAAAATTCTCCCTTCTCCCTCAGACCACTAGCCATTCACTTTCTTTCCCCACAGGCAACCAATGTAATTAATTTCTAACATGTTGTTTAGAGAAAATGTGTGCTGATATAAAAAAACATATGTGTATAGTTATGCATTCTTCTTTTTTACACAGATGGGGGTAATATTTTATGCTATTTTCTGCCCTGCTGTATTTTTCCTTTATATTCCTTTTTTGGTGTACTTTCCATACCAATATATACAGATATTAGAATAATTCATAGCTATACCATCATTTGCTAACCCAGTCAGTCCCTCTTAGAGAACAGACCAGTGATAGTGAACATGACCCCAGATACAATGGTGGCCTACACTCCAGGACCCACTTCCCTGCCCCTAGTTTCTTCTGAACCTGTAATCATCATTCCCTCCATGGCTCCAGTCATATGGAGCACTCAGCTTCTGAGGCCAAAGGGCTCCCAGAGACCAAGGCTGGGCTCAAACCTCTACCTATTTCTCTTCATCTGTTTCTTTTTTTGGCAGGGACTGGGTCTGGCATGGTTCTGAAGATATTCCTTTCTAGGCTCCTAAGAACCAAAAAGCCATGTGTTTAGGAAGCTCCATGAAGCTGTCTTTCTGTGTCACTGTTTACATTTGTGCTGTCTTCCACCCTCTGTCTTTTTTTTGGAGAGGTCGGCGCCCAGTGAACCCAGAGCTTCCACTCCTGACTTGATACTTCAGAGCTTGAAACAGGAGGACTCTGTTGTCATCTTAGCTCACACCTGGGTGACAAATGGGGTGTAATGACAATGAAGAACCAGACCAGAAGGTGTGATGGTGACACGGATGAGGTATGGCTGGGTGACAGATGATTAGGAGCCCTGATGTGAGGGATCAGGTGAAAGGGGCTTAGCTATAGTTAGTCTGGATAGAGAATTTCCAGATAGAGAATTTTGATAGAGAGTCAAGGGGAGGCAGGACCTACACTGATGAAAATGACCTGCCTTACGTGAAGCCTGTAAGGAGAAACTCCTTCCAGCCATTAGTTAATTTCTTAGTTAAGTTAAACTGATTTGGATTGAACACCTTTCCCCTGTGAATCATTCTTTTAGACAGTTTCACCGTCTCTATTGTTGTACACATTGTGGTTTTACCTCTCTTTTGGGGGTCACTATCATGCAGAAGCTTTCATTGCTATTGTTACAAACTTTTGTGGTCTTTCAAGTCCTGTAAGGTTTTTTTTTCTAGTGTTCAGCCTATAAACCAGAGGACAAGTCCTTAAAAGACACACTTTAAATCACATAGTCACATAAGTGGACATCTGACTAGGAGGACACATGTTATATGCTTAATCACCATTGTCTAAATTGAACTGATCAGGGTCAATGAAAGCCCTTCTGTGAAACCACCAGGGGTGCTACGTGCCCTCACTCACTGGAGATAATGGCCTTAGGAACAATTATCAGCCTAATTTCTTTTTACATCAATGTAGATTTGATGCCTGGTAATATATGTGTTGTACCTTTAATGGCCTTTTAATGATGAAAAGGATCAGAAGCATTTTCTATGTCCACCTGCACCATTAGTCTCTATTCTACAAACTCATGGTAATTACCACAGCTTCTCTGAGCCCTGTGAGAATGCGGAGTTCCTGTGACTGTGTCTGTTCAGTTAATCCCAGTCAGCAGAGCAGAATCTGATGCAGGTTCTGGGGGCTGGTTGCTGAAGGTAGAGGAGGTTAGTGGGTAGGGGAGCAAGTCACACTGGGGCAGAATGAAGGACTGAGTCATTTAGGACCTGGAGTATCAAGATCTCCCAGGGATCCTCTCAGGCTTAGAATTCTCTCTCCTGGTAGAGTGTTTTAGACATAGAGGGAAGGAGCTGTGGGTTGCACTAATATCCCGTTGGAGTCTACATGCCACATTGGAAAAGGCTAAGGATTCATGATAATTCTGCTTTCCACCTGTCTCACATATCAAGGCTTGGCAGGGGCAGGGGAGGGTGTGTGGCATATGACAAGTGGTATTCATCTAGTGGGAGTAAATGGATCTGAAACGAGTTCCAGGAAGGGAGCCCACAGGGAAAGATCCAAGGGACAATGAAGCTTCCCAGGAGGGGAGATGTTCAGGTGGATGGCTAGAGTGCTGTTTATTCTTTGAATCCCTCCCCTGAAGACCCATTGCCTGCCATTCTCTTTGCCTTGGCAGCTACCACTGTAGCCTGCACGGCCCCAGCTCTCTTGCTTTCTGGTTTCCAATTGGCTTTAGCCCCAGGAAGGTTGTTGGGCTTTTCCCAAACTTTGCCTTTCCTACCTGTATTAAGGTAGGAAAACTCCTACCTTAATAAAAACAATAAAAATTAAAGAAAGGTTTTTATTAAAAGAGTAGAAATTCGGACCACTTCTTTTTGGCTTCACCCCCAGATTTGTTTGCTGGGTCTTTGTCTTTCTTGGCTGATTTTCCAGCATCTTTCTTCTGGTTGTTTTCTTTGGGCAGCATCGCGAAGGAGCTGGGATGCTGGATGCCTGGGATGACCTTGGGCAGCTGGGAGGAGCTGTTACTACCCCAGCCTTGCTAAGATGTCTGACAAAAAGCCCTCAACATCTTTAAGAGATTCCAATTTTTTTTTTTAAAGAATGAACAAAGATAAATACATTCAGAAAAGAAAATCCTTAGAATTTTCTTAGTAATGTTTTCTTCTCTCTAGCTTACTTTATTGTAAGGATACAGTCTATACTACATACACCATGCATGATACGTGTGGAGGGACTGCTGGTTATTGGCAAAGTCAATGGTAAGGCATTAGTATTTCAGTCTGGGGAACGTCAAAAGTTAACACAGGGATTTTCAACTGCACTGGACGGAGCAGGGAGTCAGTACTCTTAACCTCTGTGTTGTTCAAGGGTCAACTAAGTCTTGGAAACAATTTGCTAAGTGATGCGTAGAGTATCATATTTAGGGGAAGTGTGGAAACAATACTATGTACTGTTTGTGGACAGGCACACATGAAGTAAAAGTAAAATCTAAAGAAACAAGTGGTCACTTTAAGGCAGGTGGAGAAGAGAGGGGGTCCACAACAGGCTTCCACTGTATCCCTAACATTTTGTTTCTCATCAAAGAAATGTCTGAAGCAAGAATGTGCTTTGAAAAGTATAAAGGCCCAGACCATACGGCAAATGTCCATACACAGTCACGTTCCCAAATCCCTCTTACAAGGAAATGAGTACACCAGAGAAGTCCCACCTCATCCTAAGCAAACCCGTGTGTGGGGGCTCACACACGGGTACACAGAGGGAAAAAATTTAAAATCGTTTCTCTATTTGTGATCCTATATTCTTTTTTAATAGAGTTGCTGTATGTAATATATTTCAAATATATAGCTAATATATGTACTTGTTAAACACATATGCATTTATCTGGGTGTGCTTTTAGGCACTCAAGTCTCACTGCTTGCCCAATAACAAGGCTGTACCCTTGGACATCAGTTTCCCCATCTGTCAGATATGGGACTTAATGCCTCCATCCCGACAGTTTATCTGAGTCTATCTCATGTAGGTGGAAGCAAACACCTTCCTTGTCTTAATATAATTTGTCCTCAATTTTCACCTCCCTATCTGCAACTCTACTGAAAATCTCACCATCTGTGACCCCATCATCTATCCTCTTTAAAAATATGCATATCCACGCAGTGCCCATTGCTCAGTGGCTAGGGCACCGGCCACATACAACTAGGCTGGCAGGTTCGAACCCAACCTGGGCCTGCTAAACAATGACAACTACAACAAAAAAGTAGCCAGGTGTTGTGGTGGGTGCCTATAGTCCCAGCTACTTGGGAGGCTGAGGCAAGAGAATTGCTTAAGCCCAAGGGTTGGAGGTTGCTGTGAGCTGCGACTCCACAGCACTCTACTGAGAGCGACATAGCAAGACTGTCTCAGATAAATAAATACACACACACACACACACACACACACACATATCCCTGGCATAAATATCCCCATTCCTTACAATTCTTAAGCTGGAGTGATTTTGTCCCGAGGACAAATCTGGCAATGTCTGGAAACATTCTTGGTTATTCTGACTTGAGGTTGACCTGGCCATTTGTTGGGTGCTGCTGCTGGCCAGGGGTGCTGCTGAATACCCTGCAATGAGCAAGGCAACCCTACAACACCACAGGTCATGAGTGGTGAGGTTAAGCAGCCCTATCTCAGCACGGGAGTGTTACTTGATGCTTTCTAGACTGGGATGGCTGGAGCATGCTCGTGGTACCTGAGGTAGGGGGGAGCATGCAAGTTTAAAAAGAGAGAAATGATATTTGCTCTGTAGCAGCTGGGCACCAGTGAGCCTCCTTCACCCTGTTTTCTGATGAGAATGTTGTGGCTCACCTGGTTAAGGCTGTGAGGTGTCGCCATGATGGGTTCTGTAGTCTGTGCGCTGGAAGGCACTTATGTGGGTAGTCACCAAGTCAAGGAGGAGGAGGATGTTTTTGCACTCAAGACTGAATAATAAGTTGCTTTCAGAAAATGAAGAGATGAGCACAGGCTCAGAAAATGAGAAAACTTTTCATCCAGCTGCCTGATTTTCATCACACTGACAGTCTGATTTCTCCAGGGCTTTTTCCTTTGGCATGACAATTCCAAACATGCTGTCCTATTGCTCTAGCCTTAGTCTCTGGGTTTGACCATTCATTCAGTAATTATCTATCAAGCTTCAACTCTGTACCAAGCTCTAGGGACATGCTGAATGCAAAATCAGGTCTGATGCCTTCATAGAATCTAGGAAAGAGATAGATACAGATTAAGAAACCAGACAAATGAGGCAGCGCCCCTAGCTCAGTGAGTAGGGTGCTGGCCACATTAACCGAGGGTGGTGGGTTCAAACCTGGCTCAGGCCAGCTAAACAACAATGACAGCTGCAACAACAACAACAACAAAAATAGCCGGAGATTGTGACTGGCACCTGTAGTCCCAGCTACTTGGGAGGCTGAGGCAAGAGAATTGCTTAAGCCCAAGGATTGGAGGTTGCTGTGAGCTGTGATGCCATGGCATTCTACCGAGAGTGATATAATGAGACTCTATCTCAAGAAAACAAAAAAAGAAAGAAAAAGAAACCAGATCAATACATATACATAATACGTGAGATTAGAGTTTACAAAAAGAGGTGAGCAGAGAAGGAAACTGTAGATCATTGGAGAATTGGCCTGGCTGGAGAGGGACACTAGGCCAAGATTTGAAGGCTACATAAGAGGCTAACTAGGCAAACTGGGGAAGGAATTAAGTTCCAGGCAGAGGAAACAGCATGTGCAAGAATCTTATGGCCAGAGGGCTCGTGACGTGTACAAGGGACAGGAAAAAAAAAGTTTATTTATGTGGTAGGAGACTGAAGTGAAGACCAGGTCGTGTGAGTTAATGGCTACGGTCTTTATCCAGACGGCAAAGGGGAGCCATGGGAAGTTTAAGCAGAAGGGTCTCATGATCAGATTTGCATTTTGAGACTTCTGTAGGATCTGTAGGAGGGCACGGCAACGTGTGAGAAGGCTGCTGGGACTGTGTGAACAAGAGACAATGCAGGCCTGGATCGGGGGATTGGTGAGAAGTGGGTGAATTTAACAGACATTCAGCCGCTCAAGAGGGTGATGGAAATCTACACAAGGAAATCACGTACCCTTCCTCCGGGCATCTCCTGCCAAAGCTTCCAGATGGTCTAGTCCATGGACTGTCAACTCTCCCCTCAAGATAGGGAGCAAACGTTTGTTTTAGGAGGATGGCTCTGACCCGGGCCTGGCTTTGAGCCCACATTCCCCACAGAGCCTTTCCAGAGCGGTTGCAGGACACTGGGACCTTGCAGCCCAGGACACCCAGCCAGAATCAAAGGAGGAGTACAGAAAGATCTATTCTGGGCTCCCTATTTTTAAAGCTAGGGTCAGGGCACCCCATCTACCAATATTCCCAGTACTAGAAGCTTCAAAAAGCATCCCCTGACCTCCGACCAGCCTATCACCAGGGACAGGCTCTGTGTGCAGGGCTGTGTGGTGACCATGGCAGCTGGAAAAGAGGGCTCTAAGTCATTGATGGAGATTTTGGGGTATAGGGATGCCAGGACAATCAGAAAGACTGATGACCATGGATTGAATAGTGCCTTGGGTTCAGACGCAAGTTTTCCACTTTCTACCAGCCTCAGGCAAGTCGCTTCTCCCTCTCTGATCCTCAGTTGCTCACCTGTAAAATGGGAATAATCCATAAATTGTTGCAGGTGAGAAAGCAAGTGAATCATATAGCCGTCACTTCATAAATGCCTCCTGTGAGCCTGTCGTGGTGCCAGGTGGTGAGCAGGGCATGCTTCACAGAGCTTTCATTCTAACAGGAAACCAACACTAAAGAAAAAAAATCAAGCAGGGAACCGTGGAACTATCGTCACAGTAAGATCTATGAAAGTATCTGCAGGTGTTTCCCGGGGTAGGGGAGGAGCTAAGAAAGAAGAGGAACAAATACCAAAGCTGAGAGTCCTGCACTGGGGCATGCCTTCGTCCAAGCAGTCATTTGCAGCTGTGCTCCCCAAGCCTGGGCTGCAGATCAGTACCAGTTGTGCCCTGTTAGGAACCCAGCCATATATCAGGAGGTGAGCTAGCAAAGCTTCATCTGTTGTTACAGCCGTTTCCCCATCGCTGGGATCAGTGCCTGAGCTTCACTTCCTGTCAGACTCCCCCCCCCCACTCCTACCCTCCATCTGTGGTAACATTATCTCCCCTGAAACTGGTCACTGCTGCCAGAAATGTTGGGGACCACTGACTATGCCACATGTGAGGACTTCTTGGAGGAGGAAGGGTTCAAGATGGTGGCTCCTACATATAATCAGCTAGTGACTCGTGTGGCAGCTCTTGGCCTGGGATTATGAGATGTACTGGGTTGGGATGGTGAGTAGACTCTACGCCTGTCCTCATGGAGCTCACAGCCCCGTGGGAAGCAGGGCCCGACACAGTGTGAATAACTACAACTTCAGGTGCAAAGAAGATAAGGGGCCGGGGGGGGGGGCAATAATGATAAATATAAAGTCCATCGTGACTCTGTGAGAATAATTCATAGAAAGTGTGCCTGGGAGAAAAAGAATTTGAACAACATTTGGACTAATCTTTTTGACAGAAGCTGCTCCTTTGGAAAATGGCAGTGTGGGGCCACCCGGCTCATCCTGCCTCTTCTCTGGGTTAATGGAGAGAGAGGTAGATTATACCTCAATTTTGCCTTCTTTAATGGAAGAAGAATAATAACTTCATGAAAAAAATAGCATTAATCTTACATCACACTTTTTGTTAAAAAAAAAAAAAAGAAATAACATTTATCATAAATAAACTGGGCTGTAAGAATGAGCACTGTCTGCCTACTTTAGTGAAAGAAAGATGCAGAAAGGTGAACAGCTTAAAAAAAACACAAAACCCAAGGGTAGTGGTTCTCAAACTTGGCATTCCACCAGGCCCCCTGGGAGGCTTCTTAAACACAGACCCTGGATGTCCCATTCTGATTCAGTGGCCTAGGGTAGGGGTGAGAACTGCCCTTTCTGTCAAGATGCCAGGTGAGGCTGACAATGCTTGTCTGGGAATCACATGCAGAGAACCGCTACCCCAGATCACCCAGGACTATCTTAGGGATTTACTAATATAAAGGTCTGCTTAACTGAGTTTCCCTTTCTCAAAAGAGGAGCCAGGGAACACTCAAGAGTATTCCCAAGGGTTAGAAGCCTCTGGATTTCCACTTGGTGAGGAGCTTGGGTGGCCTGGGAGCTTGCACTTTCCTATCCCTAGCCTTTACCCTCAGGCTCCAGGATCTTTGTCATCTGGGAGTCAGTTCTGAATCCAAAGAGCACCTAAGTCCACCTTGATAGAAACCAACTCTATTTCCTGCCCCAAAGCCCCTGAATCATCTCTGTTTAAAGAATCACTCGTTGCAGATTTTCTATTATTTCTACCAAGGTGGACCAAAAAAACAAGAAAAGTACTGTATTATTTTCCAGGCTCTCTATAAATGGGCTTGTTTGCTTGAAAAACTTGACATACACTCCAGAGGCCAGAGATGGCTGAAGAAGCAGGGAAAGGCCCCTCCACTAGGGCCGAGACTGAGTTTTCCGCTTCTCCCTGTGGCCAGTGGCTCCATCTCCACTTCCACCTTTCAAAGGGCTCCTTGTGGGCAGGGAGTTCTTTACAGTCATCACCAGCCTGGGGGGAGAGCGACAGCACATAGTGCCCTTCCAGGATTCGTGATTATGAAAAAGAAATTCTGGAAAATTTGAAACATACAAAAAAGCCTAAGACTGCTGATACTTTTAAAAAGTATCTAGCTCCTATTTGATATAATTAGCCCCTTGTTAAAAAGAGGAAAAGAGGGTATCAGTTATGTTAAACCTTTCTGAAAAAAGAAAAAAATTACATTCTTATATGGGTGTCTCCAAATAATCTACAGGCTCAGCAAACTATGGCTTTCAGGACAAATCCAGTCCAGTCCTTTTTTTATATATTTAGCCCACAAGTTAAAATGGCTTGTAAGACCAGGTGCAAAGGCTTATGCCTGTAATCCTAGCACTCTGGAAGGCCGAGGCCAGTGGATTGCTTGGGCTCAGGACTTGGAGACCAGTCTGAGCTAGAGCAACACCACCTCCAATTTCTAAAAATAGTCAGGCATTGTGGTGGGCACCTGTAGTCCCAGCTACTGGGAGGCTGAGGAGGATTGCTTGAGCCCAAGAGATTGAGGTTGCTATGAGCTATGAAACCATGGCATTCTACCAAGTTTTTCACATTTTTAAATGACTGGGGAAAAAAATTAAAGGAAGAATATCACGTTTTCTTCTTTCTAAGTGGCAGCTAAAAAACTGGATCTCCTGGAGGTAGAGAGGAGAAGGGTGGTCACTAGACCTTGGGAACAAGGGAAGAGCGGATGAAGAGAAGTTAGTTAAATGGGTACAAAAATATAGTTAGAAGAAGGAATACAGTTTGATGTAACCACTTCAGATTGTATAAAAAAAAAAAAAACATTGTACCCCACATATGCATAAATGTATTCATGATCTATGTGTATTTGACTTAATAAAAAAAAAAGAAGAAGGAATACATCCTAGTATTTGATAGTATAGTTGGGAAATTATAGTTAATAAAAATTAATTGTATATTTCAAGATAGCTTAGAAAATTGTTGAGGGAGGGGTGGGGAAAGGAAGAGCAGAGAGAGGGAAGGAGAGAGGGGGGTGGAGTCTTGGTGTGTGCCACACCTTTTGGGGGCAAAACACGATTGTAAGAGAAACTTTACCTAACAAATGCAATCAGTATAACCTGGTTTCTTGTACCCTCAATGAATCCCCAACAATAAAAAAGAAAAAAAGAAAATTGTAATGTTCACGATACATTATATGTAAATATTTATATAAACATTTATATATAAATACAATATATATAAATGTTTGAGGTGATGGGTATCCAAGTTACCTTGATGATCATTACACACTAAACGCACGTATCAAAATATTACATGTACCCCTAAAGTATGTACAGCTATGACATTTCAATTAAAAATATAAATCAATCAATCATTTTTTTTTAGCAATACATGAAAGTCAAATTCAAATTCTAATGTTTACAAATACAGTCTTATTGAAACACAGCTACACTCATTCATTTATATACAAGGTCTGACAAGTTTACGAACTTATCCTAGACAAAGTGCTACATACCTCATTGCTGAAGATCACTACAGTCACCTTTGAATCTGGTGACTATAGTGATATGTAGCAATGAGGTGTGTAGCACTTTTTCCAGGACAAAGTCCTCAAACTTATTTGTCAGACCTCTTATTATCTAAGGCTGCTCTCATGCTACACTGGCAGAGATGGGCAATCACAGAAGTTTGCCAACACCTCCTCAAGGTCAGTTTTCATTATCAGTCTACAGGGAAATCTACATAAGAATAAGACTTTAGAAACTTTTTAAAATTTCACAATGTCTGTTGAATATAAATTAAAATATTGGGGGTGGTCCATTGGTGTATTTCTCAATTTATATTTCTGCAAATTCATTTTTATTGTGCTCTACTAACTTTTCAGTTCATGAGGGGGTGGAAATGTGAAACAAAAAAACCCTGATTGCTACAGAGAGTATGTATTTTTAAATATTCTTATAAATATCAAATATTGTTTTGTAACTTGCCTTTTTCCACCTCCAGCAGTGATTCTGAGATCAAGCCATGTCGATACATAAAGTCTAGTGTAATCCTTTGAGTGTTCAGGAGTGGACTCATTCCCCCTCTGACGGACATTTCCAGGTTATTTCCAGTTTTTTGCTAGTACAGATGATGTTCACCTGGGCACCCTGAACCTACCTCCTGGTGCACATGTGGGAGAGTTTGTCCAGGGTAAATACTCAGTGAGGAAACTGCAGAGTCTCCAGATCTTTGCATCTTCAACACTACTAAATTTGGTCAAATAGTTTTTGCAAAGTGATTGTACCAATATACACCACTGCAGAAGTGCTTTAGAGTTCTGTACCCCAACCCTAGCAAACAGTTGGTATTGGCTGATGTTTCAGTTTGGGTTTAAAATCCTCAGGTCTGGGTGAGCTTCAGTGCTTTTATGATGTAAGCTCAGCAGCTTGTTAGAAGTTGGGAAGGAGGCAAAAGTTTCCACCTTTTTCTCCTCCCTCCCACTGTATCCCATATTCCACCCAGTTTCCATACCTGCGCTCCCAAGCTGTCCTGGATTGGAGCTGCTCCAGGATTCTTATTCCCATAAAGCCTTCCTCCCACTTCCTGGTTCTGTGAACTCAGCATCTCAGCTTTGCTCAGCTCCACTACCTGGGAGAACAGGTGTTCTGGCAACGTTCCATTTGTATCTCAGGTACTTTGAGCAGTTGGCAGCAAGTGAGACACTCCCCAAGCACTATACCTTGAATGTATAAAGAGCAAAAAGGCAAAGAGACTAACGTTTATTGAGCCCCTACCCAGTGTCAAGTTGGTGACTAGCTGTGTGTGTGAATTACCAGTACCCTTGTGAGATAAAAAACACCTGTATGGTCCTTGTTCAGATGAGGAAACTGAGTCTTGGAAAAGCAAGGTCATTTGCTCATCATCCACGTGGTAAATGAGGGGATATCTGGGGTTGGAAGCTAGCAGTGTCTGACTCCAGGGGCTAAGCCGTTCTCCTTGTGCCCACTGCCTCTCTCGGGACTGCCCTGTGGCTTCCTTCCAGTCCCTGGGCCAGGCTGAGTCTGGCTCCCCCAAGAGAAACAGTCTCCCTGAAACCCAAGACACACGCACACAGTCTGCTGGGCCCTCTTCGGGCCTGCCTGAGAGCTGTAGTCTGTTCACGTTAATGAGCCCATCTGCCTCTCCTCCCATCTTCCTCCTTCCCCCAAGTCAGGCTGCTAAAGTAGGGCTGGGCCTGAGTTGTCATCTAGGATTGTGCCCACCCTGGGGACATGGCAGGAAGGAGGGGGAACCAGAAGACAAAGTGGAAGATGAAGGGACGCTGGGCAGAGAGGGAGAAGTCAGAGGACTAGAAACAAAAAGCAGGAAATGGGAAGTAGGGGAGAGGGAAGGTAGCAGGCAGGAGGAAGAAGATGAAGTGTCTGATGAAGTGCGTGCATGGCCATTCGAGTCACTGGTGCTGTGCGCCACACCAGTGAGCCACAACCAAGTTGTTTACCTGAGCTTCCAAGAAATCAGAAGAGAGAGAGAATAGCCAAATCAACTAAACAGGCCAATTTCAGCCAGCATGAGAAGGAAATTCCCTCTGCTTTAACCTTTCCAAAGAAAGTAACTTGGAAACCACCAAGCCATTTGTGTTCCCTGTCAAAGGTTCCTTCTCTGTAAAGCCAACCTCCTCTGCTCAGCTCATGGGAATAGAAAGAGGTGTTGCCCTGTTCTAGAATCACAAAGAAAAGCTGATTCAGATCTTTAAAACTAGATTTGTTTGAAATTTTGTCTTTTGATGGGCATGCATGAGTGAATACCTTCCGGAAAGCGCTTCCACTCTGCTACAGCTGGCAACATCCAGCTCCTCCCGCAAAATCCAAGACGCCTCCTCCAGGAAGCCTTCCCTGACTGCCTATCTCCTTTCACTTCTGTGCTCTTTTACTGAGGGTCCCACTGAGCACCTGGTTCTGCCCTAAAGACTTCACAGCCATCACCTCAGTGAATCTTCACTGTAATCCTATTGACCCCATTTTTGGGGAAAACTGAATCGCACAGAGCGATTATTCTAAGTCTCAGTGGTTGAGTGGCAGAACTGGGGCTTTGCTATTTGGTTTCCAGTGATATAGTGGGTGGCAAAGGGCTTTGGAATCTTGGAAGCACCTTCCTAAGTCAAAGTATCATTGCTAGATTTGTCTGACTTTCTGTTTTTTCCTTCCCCTCCCAACAGGCTTTGGAAAGGAAAACTGCTGAAAGAGATGGGACCCTGGAGGCCCGCCCCTGCCCTGTCAGCAGAGCAAGGGGGAACTTCCCTTGATCCCCCATGTCCTGGCAGCGGGAGTTGAGGCCCTGAGGACCCGCCCAGCTGGGCTGCCCGCTGTGACTGATGGCACTCGCCTCCAATCAGGACAGCAGCAGCGCTGGCCGCTGCGCTGGTAGCCCTGAGGATGGCGCTTTGCTGACACTTGGTGGTTGGAAAGGGAAGTGACTCTTTGAGGGTGGGAAGGAGGGGTTGGCTGGGTCTTTGGGAGACCGCGGGAGGGGGGGTGGGGGGACAGAGCAGGAGAAGACGGATAGAAGGGGAAGGGAGGATGAGGGAGGTGAGGAAGAGGAAAGGGGGAGGGAAGGTGGGAGAAGTGGGCAGAGCAAGAAAGGGAGGGAGAGGGGAGAAAGAAACGGAAAAACAAGACAAAGAGACAAAGACCAGGAGGGACCGAGAGATGGCAAAAGACACCAATGGTGAGATGAGAGAGACAAAGAGAGGAAAGGAGGAGGCAGCGAGGTGGAGAGAGCAAGTGAGACAACAGAGGGCAATGTTGCCGAGAAAGATAGCTAGAGGGGTAGAGAGGGGGCAGACGAAGGATGGAGACTGGGGAGGAAGGAGTGTGAGAGAGAATCGGAGATGGAGAAACAGAAAGAGGGCGACAGAGACACGGGAAGGTGGAGAAAGAAACAGCTTTCCACAGAAATAAAGACAAGTTGGAAGAGACGGTAGGGAGAGAGAGAGAGAATGCATCAGAGATGCAGGGTAAGTGACAGTGACTCCACAAGCCATCAAATCCAGCCTGGAGAGGAAGAGAGAGTGTCCTGCTCTGGGTTTGTGGACCCAGGCCCTCTGCACTGCCTCATGGACACCCATGGACACCCATCCCTGGTGTCTCCCCTCCCTCCATGGCAGATGGTATTCTATGAAAATAGCCACCATAATATATCTCACCCTATATGTTTACCTTCCCCCCATTAACTGGTGGAAGCCTCTGTCTCCTCTGTTTGAATCTGGGCACTCCTCTGTGACCACTATCTCTTTGAACAGGGTAAGGAAGTGGTGCTGTGTGATTTCCAAGGCTGGGCCATAAAAATGCCTATACAAAGCCCCCTTCTTTCTCCTGAGACACTATTAGAATCCTGCCACCATGATCTGAGGAAACCAAACAGCCACATGGAGCATCCACATGCAAGTAACCAACATAACAACCTGAGCTGAGGTCCCAGTCAACAGCCAGCATCAATGACCAGCTGTAAAACTCACCCCCAGCCTCTGAGCCACCCTCAATGGCTGCCTGGAGCAAAACTGAGCTGTCTCCACTGGGTCCTGCCCAGATTACAGATTTGTGAGCAAAATAAAAGATTGTTTATGTTTTACTGCTAGTTTAGGGTAGGTTGTTAGTAGTAGTAGATAACCAGATTCCCTCTGGCCTGTGCCACCTGTCACCTATATACATCATTATTCTTCCCCAGTCTCTCAGGACTTCGCACTCAGCCAACTCTCCGAAGTTTCTAAATTCCTAAATTCCCCACCACACCTTGAACACTAGAAGATTCCATGCTTTCTTGCTTACATACTCTGTTCCATTTGGCAAGATTGTTGGGTTCCCCAGGATTCACTGGGAAAATTCCAACTCTACTTGCAAAAACCCACTTCTTTGGGAAGCCTACCTTGGCTAAGCCCTTCCTTTCCTTGGTGTCCCTGGCACCTTCCTCTCACCATCAGCATATTAATTTGCTAGGGCAGCTGATATAAAGGACCACGAAACAAGTGGCTTATGCAATAGAAATTTATTGTCTCACAATAAATTTCTGGGCTAGAAGTTCAAAGTCAAGGTGTAAGGAGTGTTAGCTCCCTCTGAGGGCTGGGAGGGAGAATCTGTTCCATGCCTTCTCTCTTAGTTTTTGGTGGGTTGCTAGCCATCTTTGGCACTCCTTAGCTTGCAGAAGCATCGCCATGATCTTCTTCTTCATACAGTGTCCTCCGTGTGTCTGTGTGTCCAATTTCCCCTTTTCATAAGGGCACAGGTCATATTGGATGAGGGGCACACCCTACTCTACCATGATCTCATCTTAATTTAACCCATTCCATCTTCAATGACCCAATTTCTAAGTAAGGTCACATTCCAAGGTACTGGGGGTTAGGACTTAACCATATGAATTTGAATCTAACCCATAATAGTTAACATGGCGTTATTCTCACGCTGTTACCCCCAGAGGGGGGGATCCCTGGGAATAGGGAGTCTCTCCCTTTGGATTGCTACTCTGCAGGAGTTGCACAAGCACTTAAGAAGTGTTGGATGAAGAATGAATGAAGAAGTGTAAGAGGATGACATTTGTTGAGTGCCTATTAGTGCTTACCTTTATGAAAATCATATCAACCTCTTTAGCTCTTTCAACAAGGTTTTCCATTTTTCCAAATTTGAGGGAATATCTCTAAATTGAGGTATAAAAGGGACAAGGATATCTGAAATAATCCTGATGAAGAATAATGATTTAAGGGACCGCAAGACTTATCACAAAGCAATAGACACGAACACAGTGTGGTAAGGGTATACACAAAAAGACTACAGCAACAGAAGAAATCCCACAAATCCCCCAAATAGACGCTATGTGTATGTGGAAATGTAATAAATAAAAAATGACATTCCACCACTATGGGGGAAATGGACTCCTCAGGAATTTTTTTCTAGGACAGCAATTGTCCAAAATGAAAAAAAAAAAAAAAGAAGTCAAAATAGAAATTGGATCCCTACTGCACACTAAATCAACTCTGAAAAGGTTAGGAATTTCAATGTGAAGAGCAGAAGTTTAAAATGCTTAGGGAAGGATTGGCACCCATAGCACAGTGGTTAGGGCACTGGCCACATACACTGAGGCAGGTGTGTTTGAACTTGGCCTGGGTCTGCTAAGCAACAATGACAACCGCAACAAAAAAAACAGCCGGGTATTGTGGCAGGTACCTGTAATCTCAGCTATTTGGGAGGCTGAGGCAAGAGAATTGCTTAAGAGTTGGAGGTTGCTGTGAGCTGGGATGCCACAGCACTCTACCAAGGGCAACATAGTGAGACTCTGTCTCAAAAAACAAAAATGTTTAGGGAAAAAAAACACTGGGGAATACTTTTTGACATATTTTTAGAAGAAATTTCTTAAAGACATCGAAGGCACTAACCCATAAAGGAAAAGGTTGTTGCTTGACTACATTAAAATTTAAAACTGTAATTAAAGACACCAAAAACAGAGTGAGAAGAAGCTACTTCCTGGGAGCAGATGTTTACACTACATCTAACCAACTAAAGATAAGTCTAGAAAAGAGAACATTTGGTTTATCCTATTTCCCCCTCACTGTAGCCCTATTGGGGAGCACTATATTGCTCCCATTCCTCCAAGTAGACATGGCAAGGCTCTGAGAAGTAAAATGACTTGCCTGAGGCCGTGTCCCTGACCAGTGTCCCAGGACAGCCATCTGAAAGCAGGCCTGCCAGATTCAAGAACCCAACCTTCGTCCCATATGACCATGTCCTCCTGAGCCTGGCTACACTCAAGATTCTCAGTTTAAGATGCTCATCCACAAGGAAGTATCTTAGATGGGTGTGGATTCTTAAATGATTAATAGTTAATTTAATGATGAAGGGACCAAGGAACACAGAAATACACAAACATGTAATTATGACCTCTTCCTGGCATGGAGGTTATAGGGTTCCTGGCTCATGTGATGTATTAAAAAAAACAAAAACAAGCCTCCCAGACTCAAAAGGGTAAGGCAACACTATGGGAGTGACAAGCAGAAGTTAGGTTTGTAAGGACTGGGGCACCCATCACATGCCCCTGAGAGTAACTGTGCTCAGCAAACATGTGAGATGGAACCCAGGAGCTCAGTCAAGTCAGCCACTTGAGGAGCTCCGGAGTTGTAAGTTAGGTGAAGAAACAGGCTAGAGAGATTGGACAATGAGACCAAGGTCACACAGCAAGTAGCTGCAGACTAATAAGATTCAATGAGCACCTTGTTGGCCTATCCCTGGCCCATCACACACTCACTTGCAGATTCTCTCTCTCTTCCTCTTTCACTAACATGCACGCAGGCACGCTCACACACACGCACGCACGCACACACCCCAGCTCACACTGGGAATAAAAGACCTGCAGCAGACATGTTGCAAGTCACACTTTATTCACTCGCGTGAGGTCTGGAGGGATCCTAGGCAGCAGACCTGGCTCCTGGCGAGGAGGGGCAGCAGAGGGACACTAGTTGGAGGGGTGGAAGGCGCCTCTTTGGTGCCACTGCATGTCACGAATGCGGCGCACGGACTGCACCTGGGGGTGAGGGGCTCCAAAGTCGCTGCTGTCCTTGTAGTCTCCCTTCTCCAGCAGATACTGCAGCCCGCGGTAGCCAGGGTACTGGTAGCCTACCCATCTGCAGGACAGAGGTGGGAGAGGGGAAACAGAGAAGGGGGAGTAGACAGAGGGAGCACCCATAAACCACTAGGGAAAAGGGTGAAGTCCCCCGACCTTTGCACGCTTCCTGGAGACTGAGCTGGACACCTCTTTCCACCCTACCCTTCTAGTATTGAGCCTCTACTTTCTTCCTTCGCTTGATACGGAGCTCACTGTCTCCTGAGGCAGATTTTGACTAAGGCCTGGCGGTAGGATCAAAGCAAGCAGTGGTCTTACGCTCACTGAATCTTCAAGCAAGACAAATCTCCTAACCACCTCTGAACACACCCATCCCACCACCCAGCCCAGCTGCACAGCCAAAGGAGTGCTGGGGAAGTTCCAAAAGCCTTCTGTTATCCTCCTCACTGTTTGAAGCATATACTAATCACTAACTCCCTTAAGCACCAGAAGAAAGTTATGATCTTCTCCCCGGGAAATATCACGCAGCCCTGGCCTGCAAGGACCTGCCTAGCCAGTCTCTGGGGACACACCCAGCTCCTGTGACCCACATCTCCGCATTGTAGCCACCTCTGGCCTTTGTGCAGTCCCTCAGGCTCACCATGCTCCTCCCACCACAGAGCCTTTGCACAGGCTGCTCTGTCTGCCTGGAATGCTCTTCCTTGTCCTCTTTGCTCCTGCAATTTCTACTCTTCCTTGAGATTTCAGCTCAACAGTCTCTTCCTCAAGGAAGTAACTTAGATTTGTGTGGATTTTTAAATTATTAACGATAGTTCCCTCTAGACTGTGGACTACATAAGGCAGATCTCTTTAAACTTCCTTTACATACTGAACACCTAACACAGTGCCTGGCTCATGGCAGTACTTGACAGATTAAATCAATGGAAGGATTGATGAGTGAATAAAGAGGAATCTGAACACAGAACCTGGCACACAATTGCAGGAGCCTGACAAACCCTAAGAAAGTAGTACGTGTTGCTGACCTGGCTTTCTTGGGCAAACACCATTACAGTGTTTGCCAATTTCTGTGTTGTAAATACCCACACTGTGGCTTATTTCAAACTGCCAATGATTAATCAAACCGCAAAAAGTTCAGAAGATTCAAAAGTGGGCTAGAGCTCATCAATGGACCTCCATGGAATCCAAATTTTTCACATTGAGAAATCCCTCAGTTCTGATGGCCAAGGTCTATGAGCCTAAGAGGTTTAATTCAGTAAAAAAATGACAACTCTTATTTCCAAACTCAGGAACTCATGCTGTCAAAGGCAGCATGGCCTGTACCTCGTGCTCCTGCTTCTCACGTGTCTGTCAAAGACTATTTCCACCTTTCTGCCTCAACGTTCCCCCATGACATAGGACATATGTGTCCTGCTCACTTACTGGGTCTGAGGTTAAGGCCGAGGTTTCCCTACTCCAAAAGCAGGGTATTGCCCTAAATGCAGCCCCGGATGGAACTTTGGGGCCTGGTGATTTGGCTTATATGGGCTGGTGATTTCCACCCACTTTCCTAAGGGAAGACTGAGGTTGGGAGAGCACGGTGATGTGTGTGAGATCACCCATGAGTTCAGAGCAAAGGAGGACCTGGGATCCCAGAGTCCACTTTCTCAGGAAGGGATGGCCAGGGCCGCACATGCACTTACGTGCCGCTCTGCACCCGCACGGATGACACCTTCTCCTGGTAGCCATGGGCGTGGAAACTGGGCACATCGTCGTCAATGATCTCCATCTTCTTTCCCGTGAAGTTGGGATTTTCATAGAGGATGATCTTGTGCTCTTGGCTGTCCTATTGATGGGGGAGGCAGTATGGGTGAGGGGCCCTGGAGGTAGGATCAACATGCTTCACCCACGACCCTCTGCCCAATACACCCACCATGTGTTATGATGGCTGCCATCAGACAGCGGCCACTTGTTGAGTTTCTACTGGGCCGTTTTCATGTAACAGACAACCTTAAGATTCTACACTTTGGGGAATATTTGACTCTGAAGCGTCATTTTCTCTACTTCCTCTTTAATAAATGGCAGCCAAGATCTGCTTCACACACACACATTTACTGTGCCTCTAGGAGGCACTCAAGATATTTGAGTTTTCCTTTATCTCCACATCTCTTACGCCATTTGGCTAATAAGAAGACTGAAGCTCAGAGAGATAAGTGACATGCCCAAAGTCACACAGCTCAGACTAGCAGAGTCAGCATAGGGATCCAAATCTGTGGGTTGCTAAGTCCAACTTTGTTCAATCTTCCATCAAGTTCTGGAAGGAACTAGACTGGACTCAGGAGATTTGGGGTGTAATTGGACATGGCTGGGCCTTTCCCCCTTCACACACTGTTAGCAATCGAGATTAGAGAAGCATGAAAGCTCACACCGGCGTGAGTCTTGAATCAGAGCAAAACCACTGTTTCCTCCACTCCCAAATACAGAATTTCTCTTAATAGTTATGATGGCTTTTGTTTCCAGACCAATTACTCTGTGGGAACTGCACGCCCCTGGGAACACCCCTCACATAGACTAGCACATAAACAGGAGCCCCCTGGAGCATTTCGTCACCTTGTGAATGGATCCCCCCGGAGCTGTGCAAGGTGACAACCCTCAGGCTTAGCACACTGGAATCTCAGGACAGTAGATACTGTAAAAATCCCCATTTTACATTTGAAGAAACTGAGGCTCAGGGAAGTAAAATGACTTTGAAAGGTCACACAGTGAAGAGATCTTTTGCCAGTCAGCAGGGGCACAGTGCCAGAGTGAAGGCTCCATCCTGGTCCCAGGACCTCTGACTCTGAGGTGCCAAAGAGAGGAAGTAGGCCGATGGGCAGGGGCTCACCACTTTGATGGGCCTCAGGGAGCTGAGGGAGTCCGTCCTCCGGCTGCTGGTCCACGAGTCCCAACGGGGGTACTCACCCTTCTCAAACACAAACTGCTCACCCTTGCAGTTGGCTTGTTCATAGCCCACCCAGCTGCAATGGGAACACAGAGAGAGGGGGCAGGTCAGTCTCACTCCACAGTTCCTGTGGCAGAACTCTGGCTCCTCACTCTGGCCCCTGAGGATTCACTCTTGCCCAGCCTAGCAAGAATGAGCAGCCCCCTTTAAAGCCAAACACAGCAAACCCAAGTGCACGGTCACCTCCGCTGTCCAGAACTCAGTGCTATGCTGTCTTCGACTATCTGGAACACAGTTAAGAAATAAGAAGGGAGTCCAAAAGACTGCCCAGCAACAAATGCAAATATACAGACCCCATGCATAAATGCCGACAGAATGCTGATAAATTAATAGCCAACTACTAAAAATAGGTGAAAAACAAGCAATCCTGATCTGCAGCATTTGCCAGTTTCCATGGTGTAAATGCCCCCACCATGACAGATTTCAAGCCATCAATGCAACACAAGTGAGAGTGGATTTGGAAAGAGGTAAGCACAGTCAGCTTCCACCCCTGAGAACTGGCTGAAGACCACCACTGTGTCTAAATCTCATGCACTTTATTCACACCAGCCACTCTCTTGTTCCTGTTGTTAAGTTTCTTGATTCAAACTTCACACAAAGCTCATACTGTCTTTTAGACTCATGACAGAAGAGAAACAGTGCATTCAAGGGGGGAAAGATTACCTTTAGGTAGGGCCTGACTAACAGGAAAAAGAAGGCACAAACCTCAAAATGCTTGGCATTCTGGGGCCATGTGATGCAGAGGCAAACATTTCAGCATGGAGTAATAACAGCTGCTCAGAACAATAATTTAAGCCACTAATGAAAGAGGAGATGGTATTTATTGTCATATTCTAGGAGACTATTTAGTTTTGATACAATAATTCTGCTTTATGCAATGTGTCCTTAGAAAATAGTTGTCATGCCGGGCACAGTGGCTCACACCTATAATCCTAGCACTCTGGGAGGCCGAGGCAGGAGGATTGCTTGAGCTCAGGAGTTCAAGACCATCCTGAGCAAGAGCAAGACCCCATCTCTACTAAAAATAGAAAAGTTATCTGGGAATCTTGGCAGGCACATGTAGTCTTAGCTACTTGGGAGGCTGAGGCAAGAGGTTCTCTTGAACCCTGAATTTGAAGTTGCTATGAGATAGGATACCTACAGTGAGACTCTGTCAAGAAAAAAAAGGAGAGGAAGAAAGAAAGAGAGAGAGCGCGAAAGAGAAAAAAAAAAAAACAGAAAGAGAGAGAGAGAAAGAAAAGAAAAGAAAATAGCTGTCAGCAGCTCACAGATTACATATATTCATTATGGTATTACTTATAACATCAAATAGTCAAAGCAACCTAAACACCTAGCAATCAGAGCCTGGTTAAAATAAAGTATGGCATATTCAATCACAAAATGTTACAAAACCATGATGAATAATTACATAGAACACGATTCTCAAACTTAACTGGGTGTAACTATCACCAAGTGAGCTTGTTAAATGTGGGTTCCTGGGTTCTAGAACCAAGAGTTGAATTTAATAGGGCTGCGGTGGGGTCCAAAAAGCTGAATTTAAGCTACCTTCTTTCTGTGATTCTGATGCAGATCGACCTGAAACCACTCTGAAAATCACTAACAGAAAATATCACTTAATAACAAGGAGAGAATTCATGCTCTTTATAAATTTTTGAAATGAGTTAAGGTTTTTACATTTTGTGTAGCATGATCCAAGTTTGATTTAAAGAAAAAGCATATAAATATATGCTTATATACCCAGAGAAAAATCCAGATTTATACTAAAATCCTAACAATAGTTACTTTTGAGTAGTAAGATTACAGTAATATGGGGTTTTTTGCCCTAAATCATATCTTCTTAATTTTAAACAATAAATAACAATTAATAAAAATATCAAATGTTATATCTATTTTTCAAAAAGCAGAGGAGCGTAAAAGTCATCTGGGAAATTCTTACATCAAAATATTTTAATAAAAGGTACCTGAAAATCAGACAGTGTGCTTAAATGATCAGCTCTTCAATTACCTGGAAAGCATGTTCTTAGATGTGATTTCTCTGAGCACGTCAGATTGCTGAGGCTCAGCAGGACCGTTTCTTTGGCTGTGTTCTGCACATCTTCAGAATCTGACCCATTGCACTCTGCAGAATTCCCCGAGAACCTTGCAGTGTAGGGTGGGTCACCCTAGGTAGGATCCCCAGCCACACCACACTTCTGACCTGTTAGGTGAGGCCACCAGTGGACACCCCTGCTCCCTGAGTCTCTGAGACAGAAGAAGTGGCCACAGAACCACAAGTGTCCCAGGCTCCCTTCAGGCTCACATAGGACTCTGCCCAGATACATGACATGGGGTGAGTCAACGAATCGTCTCCCTTCTCTCTTGGGTAGAGAAAAGCCTCTCAGCTGATCTGTAAAGAGCCGTATCACCAGGATTTGGGAAGGGGGGAGAGATGCAGAGCTGGGACATCTAGTCTTAAACTCCTCGGGAGAGTGAGGACACTCCTGAAGCCATATATTGGCAGTTGTAAAAGATGCAGGACAGTCACCATGTCCATGTCCCTTCCTCAAAGAACTGGCTGACCTCTGTTAGGCTTTGTGCATGAGCTCTCTCCTTTTGTCCTCAGAGACACAGTTATCCTTTTCCTACAGAAAAGGAAATTGAGGCTCAGAGAGGGAAGCGTCTCAGTCTAAAGCCACACAGCCCAGAAGTGGCAGAGCCAGGGTTTGAACCCAGCTCTGTCTGACTCCAGAGCACGAATTCTCTCCATAGGCTTCGAGACCCCCAAATCCTCACCCCCAGATGGTATAGTCAGGAGCACAGAGAACACAGATCTACCCAAGTCCACAGCCTGATTGCCTCATCCCAACAGCCCCTGACCAGGTGAGGCCGACCAAGTACTTACGGTCCGGACTGCACCAGCACAGAGCCAGCCTTCTCCACGCCAGTCTCCTTCAGGTTGGGACAGGGCCCATTGAGCTCGTGAGAGTGGCCCTGGAAGTTCTCCTGCTCAAAAATGATGATCTGCAATAGGAATGGAGAGTCAGACCCCGTCACGATAGAGAAGAATGAGAGCAGGACAGTGGGTGGAGAGGGAGGGAGCTCAGAGAGTCTTGGAGGAGCTACAGGGCTCCAGCCTTGAGACCACAAACCACACATAATCAGACAGTCCTTGCTCTATGGGCTGCCAGCTGTGAGACCTTGAGCTTACATTTCTCCTCTCTGAGCCTCAATCTCCCCATCAGTGAACTATGAAATAAAAATAAAATAATACTCCATGGTGTTTTCACAAAGATTTGGGGGAGTACCTTGTAGCATTTGCTCTGCTTGTGTGAGACATAACTATGTTAATTAAGAGACATGCTACAAATCCCAACCAGGCAAGCAGTGGAGCCGAAATCAGAGCCCATGCTTGCCTGATGTGGCTGAAACTGAAGCAGCACTTTGCAAACTCTAACATGTAAAATGTATTTATGAGGGACCCCCGTATTCTGCATTTCCAACCAGCTCCCTGGTGATGTTGGTGCCATTGATCCATGGACCACATTAGGATTAGCAAGGTGCTAGATCACACTATTTGAACTTCTCCTGTTCGCATTAAAGCTGGACCAAGACCTCCAAATATATCCCTCATCTCCATTTCACTTGTAAAACTACACATGCCTGCCTTTTCTTTAAACCCCTGCAGGCTTCTCGTGGGTCTCCCTATGGCCTCCTCCTTGAAACACTTCTTAGGGTCACTTCACTCCCCTTGCCTCACCTAGTCCTCTCATCAACCCAGGGAAGAGAGCTTGCAGGATTCCAAATGGGGAAACTGAATTTCTGCAAAGTGAAGGGACCCACTCAAGGTTTCACATCCAAGTGCTAACTGGGAAGCTGGCTGCCACCTTTCATGATTCCAGAAAGAATTTGGGGGCAAAGCTTTTCCAGTCAAACTTCCCCAGGAAGCTGCCTCTGGATGAGAGATGGGCTAAGGACAGCAGGCTCCCAGGAGGCACAGCTGCAGAATTCACATGGTCAGCACTGGCTGGATAAACATGGCCCTCTCTCCTAGGCCAGGGATTACCCACATAAAGGAAGAGAAAGAGGTGCCCAACAGGGCTCAGAGATAAATTCTATAGGCTCAATTCAGCCTTTATAATCACTGATCCAGCCAGAGATGGGGTCAGCAGACAAGAGTTCTGATGTGTCCTCTGTTGTGTAGAGCTCTGCAACCCTACAAAGCAATTTGATTACTCTGAGCCTCAGCTCCTCATCTGAAAAATGGGGGATCATGCCTATTTTGCAGAGTTACCAAGAAGAATCAAGGAGATGGAAGTTAGTGGCTAGTTTATTAGTACCTTGACCTGGGACACAAGGGCTTGCCGGGTAGGAGTGGTGGATGGTACGGAAGGTCAGATTCTCCATGCACTTGAAAGGCCACCGAGAATTCAGGAGCTCAGTAATTTTATTATTGTTGTTGTTATTAAACAATATAACAGAGGCTAAAATTTCACGTGTTATCTAATCTATTAAATCTGTACTGGTCAATAAGCAGCCATTAGCTAGAAAGGACTATTGAGCAGGTGTAATTCATCCAAATTAAGACATGCTACAGTATGAAATACATGTCTAATTGTGAAGATTTAGTACAGAACAAAAAATGTCAAATATGTCCCCAATAATTGTTATATTGATTGCGCATCAAAATGTTCACCCTTTGGATGTATTTGGTTTAATAAAATGTAATATGAAAATTCACTTTGCCTGTTTATTTTTCCTTTTTTTAAGAACACGGCTACTAAAAAATTTTAAATTGCATAAGTGGTTCACATTATATGTCTATTGGATAGTGCTTCTTGATGTTCTTCAAACTCACCCAGCTAATTTCCACCCCAGGGCCTTTGCACTTGCTGTTCCCTCTGCCTGGATGTATTCACCATTCCCTGTCCTCAATTTTCACACGGCTGCTCCCTCTGCTCAAATGTCACCTCCTCTGAAAGGCTCTCCTGGACCACCTGAGCTAATACAACCATTGCTCCTCCACCTCCAGCTCTCTAAAACAGCTTACCCTAATTTATATTTTTTTTGCATAATTTCTCATTACTCGAAATCATATATTTGTTATATTATTTGTACTTCTTCTAAAAAGTAAGCCCTTTAAGGAACAGATTGGGGTGAGCAGGTGAAGGGCTGCATCAGCTCAGGCTTCCCTATCCAGGGAGGCATCAAGTCAGACAAAATCGTAGTTACAAATGGAACCCAAGCTCAGGGCTCCCAATGCAGAAGGCACAGAGAGCAGCTGGGTGGCTGCTTGTCAAAAGAGTTTTGGGGGCAGGTTGGGGTATAAGCCTCTGACACTGGGATAAGACCCCACCACCCTTAAGAAGGCAGGAGGATGAGAAAGCAAAGAAGACACTGTTAGCTGACCTAGGTGGACACAGACCAGGTATTAGGCTGAGCCTGGTTTCTTGGCCTTGTCACAGCCACCCCATGCAGGATACCTGCCTCTCCTCATTTTATAGAGGTGGAAACTTAGGCTCAGAGAGATCAAGGGTTGGCCCAGGGCCTCACAGCAGATGTGGAGCCAGGAATCACACCCCGACCCCCTTCACAAGCCCCATCTCTGACTGTGACAAAGGGTCTTCCCACCCTTGGGGAACCTGCCAGGTAAATGGAATGGGACAGCAAGGAGGAAAGTTAAACTTAAGTCCCCAAAGCCTAAAGCCCGAAGCTGGTGCTAGGAATCCTGGCCTGAGGGCCACAGGCTGGGGAAGGACCTTCAGCATCAGCCCCCCGTGCGTGGGTTGGGAAGACAGAGTCCCAGGGAGACGCAGGAACAGAGAGAGGAACCCACGAAGGAAGATGCCAGGCCCACTGATACAAGGGAAGACAAGTCTGGGAGAGCAGCATCTCTCAGCGTTCCCTCCCTCTGAGGGGTACCCACCTTGGGGTTGAGGGTCTGAGGCTTGCCCGCCTGGGTCTGGTGGTCTGAGGCCATGGTGGACTGTCCTGTACAGGAGCGACCTGAAAGACGTGAGAAGCATCAGTGAGAACCTTGCTGGGCCCTCAGCTTTCTCACTCTGCAGAGTGAGAGTGGAATCTTGGGATCACTCGCCTCCAACTCCAAACCCTCAGATCATCCCAGAGCTGTGAGGTCACTGCCGGAACCTCCAGCCTTAACTTGAGAACAGCTGTAGTGGGAGGGAAAATGAGGCCTACTAAACAGGGGTATAAACTAGAGCTTTAAGTGAAGCCCTAAGCGGGTTCCCATAACTTGGTTGCAGACAATTGATGCTGTATAGAACACAGACCTGTCAACTCCAGAACTTCAGCTTCTATGGAAAAAAATTTTTTAATCGAAAGAAAACAGTGTGGAACAAACAAAAACTACACACTGGCTGTGTTCGCTGGTGTGGTGTCTCCCAGTCTGAGGACTCAAAAGTTCCCCCTAGCCCTTGTCCTTTGCTCCTGACCTCCCCACACTCCAGATGCCTCTCCCCTTCCCAGGACCCAGCATTCTCCTCTGTTCCCCTGGTCTTCCTCTCCCATCAGTGAGCTCCTCTGTTTTGGAGCTCATGCTGCAAGAAAGCAAAGAAATGAGAGCAGCAGTGGCGGCCCGGGCACTGCTATAGGCAGCAGGCCGCGCTGGTGAGAAGACATGGGAAAACTCTGAAAAATTGTCAGCCTCTCTTCCTATCCTCTGGGAAGGGCAGTCAACGCAGGCTGTGTTTCCCCAAGAGTAAGAGAGGAAACCTGGCCTCCTTCCCCAAAGATAATGTCCAGCTTCAGTAGCCCCTTTCACACAAGAGGCCAGGACTGGACATCCGCTAGTGGGAAGAAATTCAGTTAAGCAGCTTGGGAACCACACCTGCTAACCTCTCCCAAGGAACCAGCCTTCCAGGCTCATGACAGAACCAGACATCCTGCCATGACATTCCCCAGTCCCTGGTGTTTTCGGACTACAGAAGATGAGGCTCACTGGGTCCAGCTCAGGTGACCACTCTGCCACCTGCAGAATTGTGGCCCTGGGAGGGTCTCATCCTCTCCCTGTGCCTCACCTTCCTATTCTGTAAAGTGGGGGCAGTAGCGGTGTCTAATAATACCTGTAAACAGGTTGTGAAGATGCAATGGTAGAATGCAAACCCTTGGCAACAGTCCCAGAACACCTTTAGCGCAGTAAGTGGCAGTCATTGTGGCATTACTGGAGTTGTTTCCACCAAGCATTGGTGGCTTGGAAATCATCCGTTGCTGAGAGCTTCCAGAGATCTGAGACCATGTCCTACCCACTAGAGCTCCCTGAGGCAAGGCATGCAGTAGATGTTCCATAATTGCAGTTATGGAGAGAGCTGACTTGTCAATCCAGAAATGATGGTGAACTGCCTGCCCCTGGTTTGATTTTTGCAAAACCCTCGGCCACATTCTCCTCCCCAATCCCTGGTAAAATAGGGATGCTGACAGGCCATTTAATGTGAGTAAAGAGCATCACCCACATGCCAACTGTGAGCCAGGCACTGTGTTAGACCTTTCAGCCACCTTATCTCTAATCCCCACAGCAAAGTCGGTTTCATGATCCTTCTTCCCATTATACAGAAAAGAAGACTGAGGCTGGGAGCACTGAAGCGTCTGTCAAAGGTTACCTTGCCATAAAGTGGTGGCCCCTGGTCTTGAACCCAGATCTCCCACGTTTTCCAACAGAGATGAGGATGAGAGAAAAAAAGGCAAGACAAGCAAGAGAGGCAATTCTTACCAGTTACACCAGCCCCCGCGAGTGCCCGTGAAGCCTGGTCTGCGGGAGGTGGCATTTATACCTTCCCTAGGAGTGCCGGTGCCAAGACGGGTGACTGCTGCATCCCTACGAAAAGCAGGGTGAGAATGCTGGATTAAGCTCACACCAAAGCCCAGGTCAGCAAATGCCCATAGACATTGTGTCTCTGCACAATAATGTCATTAGCTTTCAGATTCAGCTGCGCCAGGGTGGTCAGGCGGTTGGGCAAGGAGATGCCCGCTTTGCATGCATCAGCCGTCCAGCTGCCAAGACCAGGGGCACTCTGGGTTCACTGCCTTGGTCAGCTGGGCCCTGGGGCATGGTAGACAGAGGCAAATTTCAGCAGTTGCGGGAAAAAAACAAGTAAAAGAGGGTAGTTTGGCAGATCTCGGAATTCATTCAACTATCCATTTATTCATTCAAGAAAGATTTGTCAGTCATCCACTGGGTACCAAGCTCTGTTTTAAGGGAGGGGGTTGGGGAGGGAATCTTCCCAAGCCCAGGTCATGCAGGAAAGCCCAGGGAAGGAGGCAGAGCCCTCAGAGATGGGGAAGAGTTAGTCTAGGAAACGGAGTTGGGAAGGAGTATATTTCGAGAAGACCTGAAAAAGGTTAGCATGGCTAAAGCACAGCACATGACCAGCAGGGCCCGTGCTAAGTGGCCGAGGGTGGAGGCCTGAAGTCACAGGGCCAAGGTGGCTGGTTGAGGAGAATGAACTTCATCCTCAAGGCCCCTGGCTATTCCTCACCAGCTGTCTTAAAGTGGGGTGTTCCCAGAATTAGGACCCTGACAGTTGGAGAAACCTCTTGTTATCCCTACTGCCAGCCCCATCACTGCCCTGTGGGCACCAGCATTAACTCATGGTCCTCCAGGGCATGCGTCTGCCTTGTGGCCCAGGCTGTGTCTTGACCTAAGAAGAGGCTTGGAAACTGGATTCAATATATCTGCTTCCCTCCACTTCCCATTTCCCCAGGACACAGGCCCCTGCACGCACATGCACCCACATGCCGACACAGGGACATGCACACACATGCACACGTGCACACTCACGCACGGGCCTGTACACATGCACACACATGCACACATGCGTACGCACACACGCGTATGTATACAGTCTCCAGCCCTAGCTGGGCTGTTCCTCTCTCTAGCGCTTATCAACACCGGACATTCTGTTACTCACTTATTTTCTGTCTTTCCAATTAAAGAGTAAGCATCTTGAGAGCCAAGAAGGTGCCCACCTGGTTTGCCAGGGTATCTCCAGAGCCCAGGGCCTGACCCATGGCAGATGCTTGTGCTAGACTTCCAGGGCTGCTATCACGAAGAGCTACCTGCTGGGTAGCTAATAACAACAGAAATTTTGAGGGTGAAATGGTGTGGCCGTTATGGTAAACAGCATGGCAGTCTCAACAAATCAAACATCCCGGGAATTATCATGTGATCCAGCAACTCCACTTCTGGGCATATGCTCAAAAGAATTGAAGCAGAGCCCCGAAGACATGCTCACAAGTTCATGTTCACTGCAGCATTGCTCAGGATTGCTGAAGGTGGAAGCAGCCCACAGTCCATCAACAGAGGAATGAATAAGCCAAGTATGGCCGAATGTTACTCAGCCTTAAAAATAAAGAGAATTCTAACACATGCTACACGGGTCGTGCTAAGTGAAATAAGCCAGACACTTAGGCACAAAAGGACAGATATCCTATGATTCCACTTAGATGAAGCACCTAGAACAGGCAAATTCATAGAGACCAAAGGTAGAATAGAGGTCAATAGGGGCTAGGCCAAGTAGAGAATGGGGACTTATTGTTTAATTGGGACAGAATTTCTCTTTGGGATGAAGAAAAAGTTCTGGAGACAGATAATGATGATGGTTGGACAACAATACCTCTGAACTATTAAAAACACACTTAAAAATGATTAGAATGAGCAAGGCAAGGTGGTGTGCACCTGCAGTCCCAGCTACTTGGGAGGCTGAGGCAGGAGGATGAATTGAGACCAGGACTTCTAGGTTGGCGTGATCTACAATTGTGCCTCTGCATTCCAGCCTGGGTAACACAGTGAGGCCCCATCTCTCAGAAACAAAGGTTAAAATGAGAAATTCCCAGAAGTATCTTGTCTCCCCATTCTGGATGCTAGAAGTCTGCAGTGGCATCAGCAGGGCCATGCTTGCTCTGATGAGTCCTCGTTACCTCTTGCAGCTTCTAGTGTCTGCTGGCAATCCTCAGCATCCTCGGATGGTAGACATGTCATTCCAATCACACGCCTGTCCTTTCCCTGTCTCCTCATATCATCTTCACTTCGTGTCTAGATTCCCCCCTTTCATAAAGACACTAGTCATATTGGATTAGAACCACCCTTAATTACCTCATTTTAACTTGATTATTTCTGCAAAGACCCTATGTTCACATAAAGAAATTCTGAAGAACTGGGGGTTAAGACCTCAGCATAATTTTTGGACACAATTCAACTCATAATAGGCCTCAATACTTGTTAGACAAATGGATGGACTCAAGATCTGGCTGTATCCTAATAAATAAGGAAGAATTTCTGACATTCGGATAATATGAGAGTTTGACATGAGTCAGGAGGCACTGTCTGTATTTATCTCTTTTAATCCTCCCAACATACCCAAGAGGTAAGTGTTGCATTTATTGATCAATCATGTTATAGAAGGGAACATAGAGGCTCAGAGAGGTTAAGCAATCTGCCCAGGGTGGCACAGCCAGTGAGTAGGAGGGCTGAACTTTGTTGATTTAGCCCCTACTAAGCTCCCCGAAGGACTTTTTCTTTACCTGCTGTCTCATTAAGCTCAGTCCCCACAACCCATAGGCATTATTAATATCCTCTATTACAGATAAGTAGAGGAGTATAGAGGTTAAATAACTTGTCCAAGGTTACACAGCCAGCAAGAGGTAGGACCAGAATTTGAACTTGGATCAGTCTTATTTCAAGGTAAATGCTCTTAAGCTATAATATTTCCCACTAAGCTCTGGGGATTACGGCGAATTTTTCTCCCTAGAAATGAAGTTCTTGGCACCTTCCATTATTCTTATCTTTTTTTTTTTTTAGACAGCATCTCACTTGGTAAGCCTCGGTAGAGTGCCGGGTGTCATAGCTCACAGCAACCTCAAACTCTTGGGTTCAAGCGATTCTCTTGCCTCAGCCTCCCAAGTAGCTGGGACTACAGGCGCATGCCACAATGCCCAGCTATTTTTAGAGATGGGGTCTCACTCTGGCTGGTCTCTGGCTGGTCTCAGGCTGGTCTCCAACTCCTCGGCTCAGGCAATCCACCCGCCTTGGCCTCTCAGAGGGCTAGGATTACAGGCATGAGCCACCGTGCCCAGGCCATTATTCTTATCTTGAAAGCAGTCAGGGTTTCTATTGCCTGATAGAAATGACAAGAGAAAAGTTTGATTAATATTCCTTTTTTTCACAGATAAGTAAACAGAGGCTCAGTGAGAGGGGACATTTCTGCTTAAAGTCACACAGTCTAAAAGTGGTGGAGTTGTGATTTGAACTCAGAGCTCAGGATTCATAGACTTCAAAGCCTTAAGCCTCGATTATTTTCTTTAGCTCTGTTTTCTCACTTGCAAATGGAAGTTTCCTTCTCCTTTACACTTGTGCAGAACTAAATATTTGGGTTCACGGATATCATACCAGTAACTACGCTCTTCATAAAATGAGCCTGTTGCAAGAAGCCCTCGGGAACTCGTAATGTTATTCACTATTACTACATCTGTGTGGACTGCAAAATGTTTAAAACCTTTTACATATTTTTTAAAAACCTTTTACATTTATTTCTTTTTCATCCCCTCACTCAAAGTGGGTGCTAGGACAGAGAGTGTCAACAACCTGGTTGTTTCTTGCTACTCATTCATTCATTCATTGTACATCCAGCAAATTCATCAGCTGCAGACATGTGGGGAGTGATACAAACAGTGCACCTGCCATGGTTCAGCTTACAGAAGGCAGGTCCCTAACATTGCAAAGGGCTTCACTCTTCTTTTCTTCTCTTTTCTTTTTTTCTTTTCTTTTCATGTCTTTTTCTTTCCTCTCTTCTTTTTTCTTTTCGTTTCTTTTCTTTTTTTAGAGGCAGAGTCACTGTGTCACCCTGGGCAGAGTGCCACAGCATCATCATGGCTCATAGTAACATCAAACTCTTGGGCTCAAGAGATCCTCTTGTCTCAGCCTCCCAAGTAGTTGGAACCACAGGTGCCATGACACCCAGCTAGTTTATTTGATTTTTAGTAGAGATGGGGTCCCGCTTTTGCTCAGGCTAGTCTTGAACTCCTGAACTCAAGAGATACACCTATCTCAGCTTCCCAGAGTACTAGGATTACAGGTGTGAATCACTATACCTGGACTTTTTTTTTTTTTTTTTGTAGGTTCTCACTCTATCACTCATACCGGAGTACAGTGGCATTAATCACAGCTCACTGCAACCTCAAACTCCTAGGCTAAAGCAATCCTCCTGCCTCAGCCTTCCAAGTAAATGAGACTACGAGAATGTGCCACCACACGTTAATTTTTAAATTTTTTTGTAGAGAAGGGGGTCTTTCTTTTTTTATCTGGGCTGGTCTTAAACTCCTGCCCTCAAGTGATCTTTCCACCTCAGCCTCCAAGTTGTTGGAGTATGTGTATGAGCCACTGCACCTGGCTCATGCTTCGTGCTATGACCTGGGGGGTGCACTTGTCTAGTTGGTGAGCTCATCAGAACTGAGTCAGGGCTCAGTCATCTCCATGCCACTAGTGCCTGCACAGGGTCTAACACTTGGGGGTATTTAGAAAATATTTGTTGACTTGCTGAATTAATTAGTGAAAAAGAGCTAGACAGTGATGGTGTCTTAATTTGGGCTCTACCACAAGCAGATTTTAAGACAAGAGTTCATGTGCAGGTAATTTATTTAGGAGGTGACCCCAGGGAGCATCAGGAAGTAAGGAGAGAGGAAGTGAGGCAGGGAGGACAGTTAATTCGAGGTGTATTAGTGAGTAGGTTACCCCTGGATCTTCTTGAAATTAGGGGAAGAGGCTCATATGACTCATTCTGGCCAGTGGATTTGGGGAAGATACAACTGGTGTAATTTCCAGGTGAAATCATTTTACAGCAAGAGCAAGACTTTCCAGTGAATGCTTCCCTGCCATTATCCTGAGATGACAGCATTGCAAGGTGGAAAAGCCTCCATAAGCTTGGATCCCTGAGTGACCTTGTTGAGAAGAACCCCTGCTTACCAGCATTAGACATTTAGGAGTGAGAAGCAAATGTTTCTTGTTTTAAACCACCAAGTATCGGGGGCTGTTTGTTACGGCAGCACAACTTGACTGATACACAAAGAATTTGGGCTTCCTATCACCTCATCCTCCCATTCCCATCAAGAGAGTGGGCCTCTGTATTCCCCTTGCACAAGCACAGTTTCATGTTTTAATACAAACACTCAGTGCTGGAAGGAGCCTCTGAGATCATCAGATGGAGAGAAGTTCCCATTTCTATCAGAACAGCACTCTCTTCTGTTGACAAGAATTTATGACAGTCTTTTTTATTCTCCTGCAATAAAATTGATAATATAACCCACCTACACACATGCTTTCAGAATAAATTAGTGATAAAATGTCCTAATTCTAACTACAGTATAAAAGAATAATAGGATAAAATGTTTAACTCAATAATGATATGAGTTTCAATACATAAAGGCTTTAACACAGCTGTACCAGCTGATGTTAGGAGTCAGGCATTTGTTTGTACTTTTAATGGATAAGTTTGGATAGGAAGTTACTGTAAAAATGAATGTGTATTTGACATTTTCATTCGCCATAGATGACATTACTTTCCACAATGGTAAGGAATCCTTGGTAACACTCTCACCTGAGGAGTGGGGAGCTTGAGTATAAATAGTCCTAGGTTGGGGGCTTCTCCCCATAGGTGTTAATTCCCCAGAATTGTAGCTGTGCCTCCCAGCCAGAAGTAACCCCCAGGCACACAGGTATACAGATGCTGGCCACTGGAAGTTGTCCTCACACACCAACATTGTAATGTCCAACCAGTGGTCTCCAACCATTTTTGTACCAAGGACCAGTTTCATGGAACACAAATTTTCTATAACCCAGGGGTGGGGGGTGGTTTTGAGATGATACAAGTGCATTACGTTTATTGTGCTCTTTATTTCTGTTATTCTGTTACTACTACATAATTATACAACTCACTGTAATGCAGAATCAGTGGGAGCCCAGGGCTTGTTTTCCTGCAACTAGATGGTCCCATCTGAGGGTGATGGAAGACCCCTGAAGTGTGTTGCCATTAAGAGCCTGCCACCAGATTCAGCCTAATTATCACTTTGCACTCACTTGTAGGGCTTTGATTTGAGCCTGTATTATGGGCTCTGTGCAGTCAAACTTCTCTGCTAATGTTATTCTATATTTACAACCTCTCCCCAGAGCTAGCATCTCCACTTCAGTTCCACCTCAGACCATCAGGCATTAGATTTTCATAAGGAGCATACAACCTAGATTCCTCGAATATACAGTTTACAGTGGGGTTTGCTTGCACTCCTGTGAGAATCTAATGCTGCCACTGATCTGATAGGAGGTGGAGTTCAGGCAGTGATGACAGTGATGGGGAGGGGCTGTAAATACAGATGAAGCTTTGCTTGCTCATCTGCTGTTCACCTCCTGCTGTGTGGCCCAGTTCCTAACAGGTCAGGGACCAATACCAATCCACAGCACAGGGGGTGGGGACCACAGTCTAAGGGATAGGGAAAGCACATCCAGCATCTGCCACAATCCACGTGGCAGATCAAAGATGTCCAGGAGGCTGGGGGAAAGGGAGCTGGCATTGGGAAGTGGCAAGAAGACCCCCCCCCCAAGAGAATCAAGAGTTGGGGATGCTTTTGTTAAGGCTCTGCAGTGGTGCCTTCCCAGGGCAGGGGTGCCAGAGCCAGCTGCTGAGAGTTCTCAGGCTGCAGGTCCTCTTCCCATGAGCCCTGCTCACACTCTGGGTTCTGCACAGCCCCTGTCCCTACAGTCTTGTTGCAAGGCTTTAGTGCAGATTCTCTGAACCATGACCGTGTAGCTTAGTATCCTTCTTTCCTTGTTTCCATGGGTGACTTTCACGCCTCACTATCAACTGGAAAATCTTTCTGCTCCGTATAACTATGCAGCCTGTTTACAGCATCTTATGTCTGCAAGCCACATCATCCTCCTCATCAAAAAACAACCATGAGGAAGAGGATCATGGACGCTTATAGAGAAGGCACTTTTTATTTTACCCATCGTCCAAAGCCCCTTCTGTAATATAAACCCAGGTTAGTACTCACAGCAACCTCATGAAATAGGTAGTTTTGTTAGGTGATTGTTACAGATGAGGAAACAGAAGCACCAAGAGCTTAAGGATTTTCCTGGAGGTATACGGTAAGTGGCAGAGCCCGGAATGGACTGCAGGCAGTGCAGATCAAGGGCCCAGCTCAGCCACACTGCCTTCCACCCTTGGCTGGATGCCTCTAACCACTCAGGAACACTGCCTCTCAAGGAAACTGGTAAGTGATAGCCTGGCACTAAACCTCAACCTCTTATACCTGAAGGATACTCTTGCTTTATTGTCACTGTCAGCCTCTGCCCCGGTAGAAGAAACGTCCTGAGTCTAGGTTGGTGCTAGCTTTTGGAGTTAGATAGGCTTGGGGTCCCAGCTCTTCTCCTTCTTGGCTGTGTGACCTCAGCCACTGGCTTGCCTTCTCTGATCTCAGAGGATTTTATGGGGCTACTTGCAGAGAGCAAGCAATGCCTGACAGACAGTGTGTGGGTCTGACTTTGGACAGAGTCACTCGCACATCAGTGACTGGCTGGAGCTGCCGTGGATCCCACCTCCAGAATCAACCCAGCTCCAGGCCCCGGGCCTGCACCGGGCCTGGGCTTCAGTGTCTCTTTCTCTGCAAATGAGGATCCTTATTATCTGTCTGTAGATTAAAGATGAAAGCATGACACAACCAGAGATGAATTTTGGGCTCACAGTGGCTCTACTGCGGTATTTATCACCACCATCACCACCACCACCACCATCATCATCATCACTACTGCAATGAATGCCACTGTTGTTATTTTCTTTTCTACTATGTTTCTCTGGTGAATCCCTGACCCTGTTGGATACATAGTTGGCTGGGGCTCGGGAACACCATATTCTAGTGTCAATACTTAGGGCTCAAGTCTCATCTCCACCACTTCTTACCTGTGTGGTCCTAGGCAGGTGATGCTGCCTCTCTGAGCCTCAGTTTCCTCATCTATGAAATAGGATGAATAACCACGCCCATGTCCCAATCACATTCAGAGGATTCAATGAGATGGTGGGTCCTAAAACGCCCTTAGCCTTCGAGCTGGCATACAGTAAGCACTGATTTAAGAAGCATGACAAGGGCTCTCCTCGTGAAAGGGAGGAAGGGATGGTCTTAGGAGGAGGAAGGAATGGGGGGGGGGTGCTGCCATCCCCACATAGAGGGAACTCAACCCCCACCTTCTGTCTCTTTACTGGGCTCTCCTGCCCTATCGAAGCCCACAGAGCTGTCTCATACACTCTAAAGTAAAAAGTCAAGGTGATTTTGTGTATATGTTTTTAAAACATGCAGGTTGAAGTAACTGAAAATTGCCATATTCTTTTCTGCACCTTTCTGAGGCCCCCGTAGGCCTCCCATGCACCAGCTGCAGCAGCCGCTGGGAGGCTGCAGGTGGCTGAGACAGGCTCTGGGCACAGTGTCAGGGAGAGGATGCGGGCTTGGAGGTGGGAGGGGTAAAGGCAGGTCCCAGGCCTGCCTGCCTGCCTGCATGAAGTCCACTCTCAGCTGATGTCAGGTGGGACACCATTTCTCTTTCCATATGCAGACAGAAGAGACTCATCTCTGCCTGGCACCACCCCACGTCCCTGCTTAGCTCCCCAGCAACCTCTACTGCCCAGGCGAAATCACAAAGGTTCAGAGCAGTGTTCAGTGGTGGGAAGTGGAATGGGGACTCATTCACCCCCAGCCAAGGCTACGGAAGACCTCTAGGTGGGGGAACAGAGGTAATGAGGCATGGAAGAGAGAGCTCTGGTGGACCACATCGGCACAGCTCACCCAGGTCTCTGCAGTGGCCTCCTGATTGGTCTCCCACTATCCCCCACCCCCAGCTTCACAATGCATTCTCTGCACCCCAGATGGAGAGATCCGATTAGACCCCAAGGCAGACCACTGCTTGCCTGACTCAAACACTCTATGACTCCCACGTCCTATGGAGAAGACCAGAATCCATCATGGGTGCCCCAAATGAGCTGACCCACTCCCTCTGACCCTCTGTCCCCACTCAATTTCAGACCCACGGGCCTCATGGCAATTTCTTCATCAGCCAAGCATACTCCTGCTCACGACCTTCACACCTTTCATTCCTCTGCAGGGAATGTTCTCACAGTTCATTCGGGTCTCAGCTCAAATGTCGCCTCCTCAGAGCAGAGTTCCCTGACCTCCACCCACATCATCTCTGTCTTTTCACACCGCTTTACTTTTCTTCCTAGCACTTACCATCTCTCAACATTAATATGCAAAATTTACTTGTTTATTGGTTCTCTCTCTTTCTCATAGAAGGCAAGAAGACTTTGTGCTGGGAACAGGGCATGGCATTTGCTGACTAAATTAATGACAACAGAGACTGACCCACAGAGATGGAGGGGGAAATGATGGACAGATGGAAGGGTGAGAGAAAGGAAGGACCAACAGAAGAATGGCTGGATGCGAGGGAGAGAGGATGGATGGGTCGCTGGGCAAGTGGCCGATGAAATGAATGGGTGGAAGGACGGGTAGAAAGATGGGTAGGAGGAAGGAAGGATGAATCAATGGAAAGGAAATGTAGAAAGAAGGAAGAATATAATCTGGATGGCTGATGAGTGGATAGATGGATGGACGGATGTGTGGCTGGGTAGGTGGAAGGAAATACAGATGAACTGATGGAAAGAAGAAAATATAGAAAGATGGAACAATGGATGGATGGATGTGTGGCTGGGTAGGTGGGTGAATGGGTGGTCGGATGGAAGGCTGGACGGAAGGATTGACCGGCGTTCAGAGGGAGACACATTGGTAGACAAACACAAGATCAGGTCAAGGGGTGCACCAGGTTCTGCCTGCTAGGATAAGGAGTACTGCTCACAGCTCTTTCCTGGGGGTCTCAGAACCCACCATCCCCAGCCTCCTTCAGCCTGCCCCTCCCACAGGCCCTGCCCCAGCCCCGCCCCTTCAGGAAGTGATGCAGAGGAACATGGCAGGTGGGGGACCGACCCCAGGCTTTATTGAGCAGATTCCGGGAAAGGGTAGACAGGCAGTCCCTTGCCCCAGCCCTGGACCCTCCTCTTCTTGCCCTTGCTGCCCCCCAGGGCAGGCCGAGGCCAGAGAGGTCGGAGTGCCCTTCAGCTGCTGAGGAAGCAGCCCCGCTTGTGCCACTTCTGGTCGCGGATGCGGCGCACAGACTGCAGCTGTGGCTGGTTGGCGTCCCACTCGTTCCAGTGGCGGTACTCGCCCTGCTCGAACACGTACTGGCGCCCGCGGTAGCCGGGGAACTCATAGCCGACCCACCTGCCAGGGAGACCAAGGTTGAGTGCACACCATCTGCCTCCAGCCACCCGCTCCAAATCAGACCAAGCCTTTTAATAAAGACAGCATCTGATGGTGCACCTCTAGCTGCCTAAATTCCTCACTGGCTCCCCAGTGCCCTGAGGATAAATCCAACCTCCTTACCCTGCCCACATGATCCTTCACGAAACGTCTCTAGCTTCATGTCTCCACTCTGTACCCCAACACCTCTGTTAGTCCACTTTCCTCAAACTTGCCATGTCTCTGAGCCCTTGTGCATGCTGTTCCTTCTACCTGGAACACTCTTCCTTACTTCATCCTCATTCCCCCCCCTTTCATTTGCATCTTTTACACCCCCTTTTAGAAGTCTCCTCCAAAAAGTCCTTCCTGACTCCCAGTCAGGCTGAACCAAGTACCTTTGTTGGAACTCCCAGGGCCCATTGTGTGTCCCCTTCACAATTCTGATCACAATGAATTGTGAGTACCTGTTTCCCTCTCTATCTCCCTATCAGGCTATGTAATCCTTGAGGGCAAAGGATGTCGCCTGTATCCCCACACTGGGCACATAGCAGATGCTCAGTAGAAAGTTGTTGAATTAATTATGATCAGGGAGAGGTGGCACTTCTCAAAGTTCAATCCCAGATCACACGCACACAGTTAGATGTAATCACCAACAAAGGGCAGGTGAGCCTAAGATTGCATTAACAGTGATATGAAGCCCAGAGTAGGGGAGATGATAAGCCTGCCCTCTGCACTAGTCAGGTCACACCTAGACAGATACATACACCCTGGATCCCTCATTAAGGACAAAGATTGTCAGGGTGAAAAAACAGTCTGAGGATTAGCTCAAGGGCTTGGAGATGTTCTGAAAAGCTGTAGAGACTCAGATGGGGACAGGTGGGGCAAAAAGATTTCATTGGATTAAAAAAAAAAAAAGGTAAAACTCCCTACTAGCCAAGGTTTCCCAGAAGTCTCTACAGTACAAGTGTGCAGACGACTGGACATTTGCACCATAGGGACAAGGATGGCACAGGGGCAGTGAGTTCAAAGGCCCTCCAGACCTGAAGGAACAAGACCGTGTAAGAATAATGAACAGAGTGGATTCAGTTGGGAGCCAGAGGTGTGGCCAAGTGGAGAATGGGGCAGGGACAAGCATGTGGGTTGGGTTCCTTACGTCCCGTTGATGGCACGGACACTCGCCACACGGTCCTGGAAGCCATGAGCCCACAGGCTGGGCACATCATCGTCCACTATCTCCATCTTGCGGCCGCTGAAAGCTGGGTTCTCAAAGAGATGCAGCTTGTGATCTGGACCGTCCTGAGGGCAAGATTGTGGGGTGAACAGCTGCTCCCACACCCAGAAGATCAATCAGGAGGCTCCAGATGCCAGAAAGAATCAATAAGTCAGCACAAAGCCATGCCTATCCCCTCCACCCACTGCAGGAGCGGGGGGACTCAGGAGATGACCCCCCTCCATGCCCACTGCTGGAGGAAGGGGTACTTGGAGATTCTTCCAGAGACAGTTTACTTAGGAAACTTGGAGCCAAGATTGAAAGTGAAAGGAAACCTTTCAGATCTTGCTCAGTCCCATCATTAAACAGATAGGAAGCTGAGGCCGGAGAGGGTGGGAGGAGATGAGAAGTCCTGCTGCATGAACATCCCTTTCCTTAGCCAGACTCTGAATCATCCCCGTTTTCCTTCCTCCACTGCTATCTGAGGAGGATTCAGTGATGTGACCAGGAGAAAGGGCTTTTGTGGCCACTGAGTGTGAGTGAAAGGGGTGAGAGGGAAAGGCCGCATGTAAAGTATCATTGTGCCCCTTTCAGGCCCTGGGGAAAATGCAAGTGAAGGATTGAAACTATTTTGAAGTTACTTTCTGAAGTGAACCTCTGGGCTGTGCTTCTTTGACCACACATTACTGATCTGAGACTGGACTGTGTGGCTCAGGGCCTCTAAAGGGAAGCCCAGCTACATGGCTGGCTAATTTAAGATGTGAGTCTGGTGTCCCAACCCCCAACCCGATGCCCATTCAGTAGCCCACTTCTTATTCCACATGATCATTTGGATCAGAAACACAAGGGCCTCTCCCAGGCTAGGTCCATATTGGCTAAGCTCTTGACCTGGCATGTAAAATGAGCTTGTTTGACTGGCTCTCAGCAGACCCCGCTCTGAAAACTCCCAGGAGTGGGCAGGAGCCAAACTCACAACGGGCAGAGGCCGGAGGGACAGGAGGCTGTCACTGTTGTGGCTGTTGGACCAGGCATCCCAGCGAGGGTAATCCCCCTTTTCCAAGACGAACTGCTCTCCACGGAAGGCCCTGCGCTCAAATGCCAGCCACCTATGAGAGGAAGAGACTGAGTCATATCCAGTGTAGTTGAGGGAGGACCTTTAACCTTGAACTTCTCTCCAACCCTACTACTGATTCCTGGACCTGTTTTTGAAGGAGCTACTAGGATAGTCAGGAACTGTCTCAGACCCCCTAAGCCATGTTATTGAAAATCTACATCTGTGCATGGTGCTCGGAAAAGTCCTTAGCATAACGTAGGCACATCGTAGTGAGTATTCTATAATATTCTTCTTTTCCTCCTCCTCTTCCTTCTTTTTTTGCCTCCTACACCCCACCTCCCTTCTCCTTCCTCTTCATATTATATTGTTATTATTATTTATTTATGCCATCATTCCATCTATTTTCATAAAAACTCTCTCTGAAGCTTGTATCATTGTTATCCCCATTTAACAAGGGTGAAGAAACTTGGCCTCAGGGGTGAAGAAACTTGCCCAAGATCACCCAGATGATTTAGTGCCAGAGTCTGGACTCTCAGAAAATTCAAGAGCCCAGCGGGGATGCCTGTTTTCCTTCTGGAAATGGAGAGGATCCTTAATGACTTTGATCTCAGATTCCACATCTATAAAATGGGAATAAGAATGGCACCTCTCTCATAGGGTTCTTCTGAGGATTCAATGATATGATGCATGCTAATTGTAGGTGTTCTAATTATTGTTAAAGTTATACACAGAGGGTGCCAAAAATGGATATGCAATTTAAGAAAGGAAAAAACTGTATTAAAATTGTAATACCCAATGTATATTGATAACAAAAGACAAATACAAGTCCACATTTGAGCATGTCTTATAATTGCAGACGTCTAATGTGACTGGGGTATTACAATCTTAGTACATATTTTTTCCTTTCTTAAAATGTATATACATTTTTTCGCCCAGCACCCTCTGTATATTAAGTCTCATTTTCTAGTCACAGAGATAGGCGCTGGGTTGCCTTTCTCTGTTCTTTCCATGGTTCCCTGTTATTAATCACAAAACTCCAGAGCTAGAAGGGCTGCATGAGAAATCACATTGCAAGTCTCATTTTACAAATGGGGACCCTTAGCCCACACAGGGGAAGGGAGTTGTTGCAGGCCCCACAAAGGATCCAGAGCTCCAACTCAGATCTTCATACTCCCGGAAGACTTAGGACTATGAAGAGGGGCTGGGGATGGTCTAGGTACTCACGGCCCGGACTCCACTTGGATGGAGCCCACCTTCTCCAACAGGCTGTCAGTTAGGTTGGGGCACTCGGCTGAGAGCTCGCATCGCTTGCCTTGGAAGTTCTCTAGTTCATACACGACCACCTGGAAGAACAGCATCCTAACCATCCCACTCCTGCAGGGCTCCCAGCTCGCATGCTTCCCTGGTACGGCAGAGAGTCCACCTGCTCCATCCACTTTGTAAGGTACCAGCCCAGCACTTGCACCTAGAGGTCCTGCACTGCCCTCTGGTGGCCATGAAGGGAACGCCTCCAGGAGCCTCAATTAGACTGATTAACCAACAGGGGGATTCCAACTCAAATAATTTTGACAAGAGCCAGGTGGCGAATCTAAGCGCTGAAAGGGAAATGAAGCCACTCTGTCCATAGAGAGTGAGGCACATTTCCACACTTTTCAAGAGAGGCCAGAAACTTATATTCTCCTTAATCTGAAATTTCTCTGTTCAACAAAAACCCTGTGCAGGACACATGAAATGCCTGTTTGCAGACTCTGCATTGACCTTCACCTGTCCCAGTCCCAGGAAGGAAGCTGCAAAGGAAGACCAAGGTTTTGCTTGTTTCACCCACCTGAGAGCACAAACTGTTTTTGTAGAAGGTCCTGGGAAGTATCTGTTCTGGTCATTTTATAAAAGGAATGCAAGAAGCTCAGAAAGAGTAACACACTTGCGCCAGGTTGCACAGTGAGTTAAATGCAGGCACCAAGATTTGATAAGTTTCTTGGTTCTTTTACTCCCCACACTGGCTTGGACAGGGAAGGGCCCACAGGTAACAAAGAAAGGCAGGAAAGGATGACAGTGCGTTCCCAAGAGAAAGCTGAGGGTCCAGAGCAAGGCTTGCCCAATGTCACCCAAGAGCCAAGCTGCTGCATCCCTCCCTTCCCAGACTCCTCCACTTACAGCCCCCAGAACATCCTCAGAAATGTCCCTGCCCCATTTATTGCCTTAGTCAACCCATCCTCAGACCTCATCCCAAATAGTTTTTCAAAAGCCCGAGAGGGTTTGGAAAGGGCAGGGCCCACACGTTCAGATGCTCCCTTAGATTTCTCATGCGCCTCCCTCCATCAGCTGTCCTTATTAAGGGAACTGTCTCTTAGCCCTCATGCCAGCCAGCTCTGGGCACCAAGGAGTATGAGCATCATCCTTGTTGTAAAGATGGAGATGCTGAGGCTCAGGGAGGACAAAAAACTGGGCTGAGGCCAGGCAGGAGGGTCAGAGCTTGAAGCCATGTCTCCTAGAACTCCCAGGCCTCTGCACTCCCTGGAGACAGGTAGGATGTCAGTGACCAGTTTCATTTTGCATACAAGGACACAGAAGAGGGAAGATACTGCCAACTCTTGCCGCAGGCTCGGAGCAGAGGGGTGGCAGTGAAAGGACCCACCCAGAGCAGTTTCCCTGGCCCAGCCAGCTGAACAAGCTGCTGCTTTATTCTGGAGAAAGGCCACCTAGCCAGAGAGCTGACCCTGAAGCCCAGGAACAGCCCTTGGTTTAGACCCCCTGGACGCCCTCCCAGTACCTTGTAGGTGCCCCCAAGGCCTCCATGACTCTTGCCAGCTGCTGCCTGTTCCGGTGTTCCATGCTGTTCTGCCATCTTCCCAGGGACACCTCTGGCTTCAAACCAAAGGAAAACAAGTCACCAAGTCCACGTGGAAGAAAGAGTGATATGATTGGAGGTGAGGATGAGCTACAGAATCTTGCTGCCTATAATGTATGGCCATTGCTCATGATCAACATTCAGTCATTCAGTCATTCAACAAACAGCCACTGAGTACTTACCATAGGCATGCAGACTTCGAGAGTCAGTGGTATCAGGATCCCCAGTATATAGAGAATCCCAAGGTTCGGCAAAGTGAGGGCACTTCCCTGAGGCACACAGTAAGTGGCCAAGATTGGGCCTGACTGCAAAACCCATGCCCTTCTCCCCACCCTCCACTCCTTCCCCCAAGCTAGGGTTCTTTGGTCTCTGCAGATGTAGCGCCTCTGGACGCTGACCAGAGGGGTGGGCTTGCAGGGGTTTCCTCTGCAGGGTTCTCACCCCCCTCCATACTCCAGGCAGTATAGTCTTTTGTTCACTCATTATTTGTTCGGCAAAGATTCTGTGAGCACCTTCTCAGTACCGAGCCCTGAGCTGGGTGACCAGAATGGACAGGGGACCAGAGGCAGTAGGAGGTAGACATGGGGGGAGGTGGACAGACAAACATCTAGACACCAGGTCTTCAGACACCTGCTCCAGCTTAGTTTCTGTGCATTTCAGTTATCATTCCATAAACATTTATCAAGCACTTATTGTGTTTCAGCCACTTTCAGAGACACAGATATAGACAGTTCCTTATCACCACTATGGGGACAGTGACACATAACACAGGCCCCTGCAGTAGTAACTCAGAGGATTTTCAATGATTGTTGCACACATGGATACACACAGGACTGCTCTATTTATTGTATTTATTAGCACACACATGTGTGCACACACACACACACATACACTCACACAAGCTCCCAGGATTACTGAGTCATACCCCACCCATGGGTACACAGGATAGCTCTCTCTCTGTGTCTCTCACAAGAACACTTGCCCATTTCAGACATCCATCATGGTCCATAATGACCCCACATCTACATCTCCTACCCAACTACTACCCCCATGGCTCCCCACCCAGCCACTGGGATGCATAGTCTATTGTCTGTGTCCAGCCTCAGTAGGAAAAAGGGCTTGCACCAGCTTATGGGGTACCCTCAGGGGACCTGGCAGGTTCCAAGTTTGACCACTTCCCTCCCACAGTGCTGCTCTGTCTTGGACTCCCCTACCCCAAGCACATGTTCAGGGCTCAGACCCTGGCCACCACCCTCAGACATGCAGGCTGCATGGGTCCCTAGCTCCACCCCCAGCTGGGCTCAATGGCTGTCTGGATCCTCTTGCTTGGCCTCGACCCTCAATACCCCCATACTTTTTGAACGTGCCATGGAGACCACCAACAGTCTGGGCTTTCCACGGCAGTGTTCCCCTTCCCGCCACCCGCCTGTCCCAGAATGCACCTGTTGCTGTAGGCTGGGGAAGCACAGAGGAGCCACGGCCTTCTGCAGACTCAGCCTGCCTCGCAAGGAGCATCCTATTTATGGGCGCTTTCTGACAACCCAGCACATCCCAGCCTGCTGAGGCAGCGCCCTGTCCACCCAATTCTGTTCAGGCCATTTCACTCCAATAGTGGGTCCAGGGAGGCCCCAGTGCTTGTCTCCTCAGCCACAGCTTCTGATGACTTCCTGGGGGCAGATGGACCTCATTGGCTTTGTGGGAAGCTGGACAGTACTAAGCAGGGTCATCAGGGTGTCCCCTCTACCACCCATTCCCTTTCTTTCTCGGTGCCACCATCTTCCTATTGGGGAACGTGGCATCTTTGAGGGACCCCAGAAGCCCTCCATTTTCCTTGTGCCATGGCTTAAATTTCAAATCAGATGACCCTTAAATATGCTCTCCAAGTTGTTTTCAAAGGATGCTGTAACAGACCCAAAGAAGATTTATTTTGTGCATATAAAAAGCTTCTACCAACAATAGCTACCATTTATTGAAGACCTACTATGTGCAAGGCACTGTGTTAGCTTCCTGAACATTATGTTTAATCCTCATGAGCCACCTCTAGGGGAGGAATTGTGACCTTCATTTTATAGGTGGAGAAACTAAGTAGAGACAGGTAAACACAGGGGGTGGTAGTGGGATGCTGGCCTGGGCTCTAAAAATAGAAATAAAGGTGATCATGAAAAAAAGGTCATCTATTTATGCCCCTCCAAAAATAGTGAGTCCAGGCATCTCTAAAGCATCTAACAAAGTATAATTTTACCTCTAGCAGGTATTTATAATTCATTTAATAAATGATTAATGAATGAATACAATGATGATGGAGCAAAGTAAGGAATTGTTAAGCAACAAGGTTCTCTTTTGCTGTTGTTATTCATTTTTGGCTGAAGTTCTCAGGTCAGCACAGAACTCAGTTATCTTGCCTAGAGGGTGAGGGTGGTGGGATATGGGGTGACACCTGGACTCCGGAGTCAGACCTTAGGTGTTACTGTAGGTCAGAGCTGCAGGCCCATCACTTGTCAGTGGAGAACCTTCTCTCCATCCGAGGAACGTAAGCAAAGCACTCAGCGCAGCGCCTGTCACTTTATGCCTTTTATTCCAAGGATCCTGCCTACATTGACACTTCAAATCAAGGTGCTACTTCCTGCCGAAGCTCATGAAAAGTAGAGCTAGTTTTGACCCCTTAACTCAGGGTGCAATGGCCCCCAACTGGGGAGATGGAGCAGAAGGCAGAGGTGGGGATGATGTGGTTCCTCCATCATGTCCTTGAGGATCCTGAGGACCGACTATGTGCTCAGCACTTGCATGTGCCCCGTGTCCTATATCCAGACTTTCTAGTCTCCACATTACTGCCATTGGGGTGGGGCAGGGGAAAGGGGAGAAGGCTGCCCTGGGCATTACAGGACAAGCGGCACCCCTTGTCTGCACTTACTGATGCCCGTAGCATCTTCTCCCCTCCTTGTGATAAGCAAAAATGTCTCCTGTCATTGCCAGATGCCCCCCAAAAGGTTTAATCCAGCCAGTTGAGAACCACTGCGTTAAACTCATACCCACTAAAGTCGCTGCCTCTACCCCCACTGAGAACCAGTGCTTCAAGATATCCCAGGCTGGCCACAGTGACTGATGCCTGTAGTCAGCACTTTAGGAGGCTGAGGCAGGAGGATGGCTTGAGGCCAGGAGTTCGAGATCAGCCTCGGTGACACAGCAAGACCTCATCTCTACAAAAAATTTAAAATTTAGCCAGGCATGGTGGCACGTGCCTATAGTCCCAACTAGAACGGAGGCTGAGGCAGGACGATCGCTTGAGCCCAGGAATTTGAGATTGCTATGAGCTCTGATCAGGCCACTGCATTTCACCTTGGGTGACTGAGCAAGATCCTGTCTCTTAAAAAAAGAAAAAGGAAGGAAAAAAGAGAGAGAGATCTCACAGCCATAAGGTGCTGGCAGCAGAATAAGGATTTAAACACTTGTCAGTCTGAAGGGAAACCCTGTCTTGTTTCCACGGCTTCTGACTCTGGATAGACACCTTCTCCCGGGACTCCAGCTATGCCCTCCAGCTGCCCCACCACAGCTCAGCAGAGACGGGCTCAGCCAGCAGCAGGCAGGGCCTGCATGCTCGGTACACTCCATTCATTCATTCACATGTGGACGCATCAACTTCTCCTGTGCAACTTGCTTCAAAGCTTTATTTGCTATTTTCATAGTCTGAATACAACGTCTCTGTACATGCAAGTCATCTTGTTTTACTGCAGTCAACCAGATTTTTGACTGCTCTTCTGCGCATAGGAAACCTTTTTACAGTTACAAAATATAAAAGTACTTGTAGACATCCAATACTCTGTGAGGTCCCGGAAGCCCCCCGCCCCCTTTGTTTTAACATTAAAAATATAAGTATTTCAAGATGAACACGGTTAGAGAATTTTTTCTGGGATTGGATAAAGTGCCTCCCATCTGCCTTCCATTCAGAACTCCTAGAGCTTGTGAATTCATAAGGCAATTGCAAGAACACTGCAGCCTGGAAGCTTAACTTTGCTACACACTGAACTCGAGTCCTCCCCTATCATGACTCAGATATCTGAGGAAGAACCCAGAAGGCAGGTTAGGAAAATATATACTATATTCATATATATTTCCATCCCTCCAGCCCGTCTTACAAAGCATGTGGAGGGTCATAATTATCAGGGAAGTGCAGGACTTGTAGGATTTAGGAAACAGCACGGTACAAAATATCTTCCATAATACAATATATTACTTTTGTGAGCCCCCTATTTACAAGATCTATAAGGCTATGTGGGATGAGATCATTAAAAAGCTCAAATTCTTCTTCAGACACAGCATAATTTTTAGCTGGCATGATGCCACCAGAGATTGTCAAGGAGCTGCCAGTCCGAGGCCTGGAAGATGTTACAGGACAGGCGTAAGGGCAACTATTTAAGGAAATTCTGGGATGGCAAAGGGGACAGGCTGAGAGGTATTGCTGTTAAGGGTTAACTTGCCAGAGACCTCAAGGTGACTTTCCAGAGAAGAGGGCCTGGCTTTCTACCCCTCTTCCTCTAGAAGCCAAAACAGACCAAAAAAAGGGGGAGAGGGCAGAAATCTCCAGAAAGGGGAAGATACAAAAGGAGACACAGACTCGTGCTTCCTGGCATTTTGTGGCTCTAGGCTTCCAGAGCCTTGGCCTGCCAGGAATTTCAACAGAGTGACTGCTAGCAGCACCTCGGCACAGAGCAAGTGTCCCCTTCTGGATGTGGAGTGCATCCTGCCTGCTTCCAGTGGCTCCCTGCATGTCAGCAGTACCACCCTCCTACCCCCCAGAATCATGATGCCGGGGGCTCCGGCTTTCCTGTTTTAACACATGGTGGAAGGGAGGAAGGCACACTGAGAGGCCCCAGGATGTCTCCTCTTTACTACAGTGACTTGCCACAACTTAAACATCTAAATGGTAGAGAGAAGGGTACATTACCTTTGCCTTGCACATAGTTCCCAGAGCCATCTGGGGGACATATCATGATAAAAAAAAAAAGTTGTTTTAAAGACCAGCTCAAGCAGGCAGCCATCAGCATTGGGTGAGAGTAGCTGTGGTCTCCTTTAGGAAAATCATGCCGAGGGCTTTTCTAAATCTTGTGCTCAGCCTCTGAGGGTTAAGGCTCATGCCTATGTTTGTTCTCACTCCTTAGGGATACCCGGAAGTTGGCCTCACTTTTGGGGAAGCAGGAAGGATAACACATTTGTCCAAAAGCATGTGACTTGGCTTGACACCCCTCCACCCCCCTGGAAAACATCTTTATCTGATTGTCCTTTCCCTGAATCCTGGAAAACCTGCAGCTGCCAGGTCAGCTTCACTCACAACCCCAAATGTCCCAAATACCACAAAGTTTCCCTTTCACCAGAATTTCTCTGGTGGGACTGATTCTCCCCAACACTGATTCTTGAAACCTCACCATGTAATTTCACAGGCCAAAAGCCTCTGTTTCATTAGGCAAAGGGCCAGGAAGAAGCTTATCTACTGGAGGGGAAAAAGATACAGACTTACTAAAAGACCAGCTGTCAAAATGCTGATGTGCAAAGGGGCAGAGGGTGGTGGGGAGGGAGACTGATTGTACATACATAGGGATTTGCATTCTGTGTAAGACTCATTTGTGGGCAGCCAAAGCCCCAGGGGGGAAGGTGACTTGATTGCACACAGATATTAAGGCATAGTTAAGTGAGTTTAAAAGAAGACAGATTTACAAAGGGGGCTCCAAGCAAACTTGAAAAACTAGCCTTCAACCCCTTGCTTAGCCCCAAAGAGCTCCCACAGCTCAGAAAGAGGAGAAATAAATAACCCACAGGCCCAGCTCTCTGCAAAGGCTCCAGAGCACCAGTCCCTGCTGGCTTCATTGTGTTGATCATGAACAGGGCCCAGAGGTCATGGGAAGCTGAATTCAGAGGGTCGCTCCTGACCACTGGCATTGTCTGCTTTGTGGTGCTGGAGGGACAAGGTTGCAGAAAGTGAAAGGAGGTGAAGAAGATCTGGGCTTGCCCTAGTCAGTTTCAAAGCAGGGATGGACTTTGTATGTCCTCATCAACACGGAATTAAACGGGTTATTTCCAATCAAGGTGTGAGAGGTTACGCAAAAGATCTTTTTTCTCTCCTGTCAGGTATTCTTGGACTAGAACACAACTAGTTGAGAAGAGAGAATATTGCCTGGTGAGTACCAACATATTAAGAGCAGGTCCCTTCCTTCCTACTGCCTGAGGTGGTACCCAAGGGCCCTTTCCACCTGAAGGGAAGACCACAACCAAGAAAAGGAGTCAGGGCTGAAACATAAGGAGTGCGTTTTAAAGGGGGGTCCCACTGACGTTAAAAGCCATCACACCCAAATTGTTATAAAACATTAATTGAATCTTTAAAAAAATATCAATGGAAACAGTTCTTGGAAGAATTAAATCCCCAAATGGCCAAGACAACTGACCAACTCCTAGCACAGCGAATGAAGGGGGGGCTGTCAAGCAAGGCCCAGTGCCCAAATCCGGATGCATGAGGCTTCTAGACACAAGGCTGGGCGCCAACAGGGCCAGCAAACTACCCATGGGTAGGTGAGGGTGCAGGTGGGGGGCATGGTCCTGCAGGTGCTGTCCCTGGTACTGAAACACAACCCCACACCAGGACACAGGTGTTCATCTTAACCTAGAGAAAAACAGAGGGCTGCTATCCACCCCTACCCACTCTTTAAGAGAGAGAAGAGGAGGTACTAGGAGGTGAGGGAGATGAGGTGGACAGAGAAACAGAGACTCTCTGAGAAGTGGCTAGGGAGACAGAAGCATGTTTTGACAACATTTGCAAATAATGGATTTATCAAGAAAGACTTTAATCTTTTGGGAAGTAGGGGTGAGGAAGGAGGAGGGCACAGGTGCCTCCCACTTCCATATCAGGCTGGCACTGGGAATTAGGAAACTCAGCCCCAAGGCCCCTCAGAAATCACACCTATGAACTGCCCAAGCATCTGACAGTGGGCATCTCCCAGGTAAGGTTGGCACAAAAATTATGGCAACTCTAGGCATGGCATGTGGCCAGCCAAGCATATCTGGGATGTTTGCTGCAGCCTTGTGCTTTAGAAGTGAGAAGGCTGGTACTAAGGATTTCCAAAAAGGCTAAAGCAGAGAGCCTCTGACGTCCTCAGAGGTCTTGGAGATTCCCAGGAATGAGCTTATAGCTAACAAGAAAAAAGAGGCATGGCAAGCCTAACATCTCATCATTTAGCTAGCATCCTGCAATTCTGTCCAGAATCCCTCGCCTGGGGGCTCCCCTGCAAAGAAGGGCTTCCATTAAGACTTGCATCTGGACCAAGAAAAGTGGGTGAAGTCAAGCACAGAAAAAATGAGGTGAGAAGAAACAAAAAGTACCCCTCATTCGTGCGTGTGTTCTGAGGCCAATTTGGAACCGCCAGCAGGCCAGGTTGTGTTCAAAAAGACTCTAAAGAGAGAAGAGGATCCCTAGGGCAGGTCTGATGTTAAGTGGCAAAGGCACCGCCATTGGGCTGCAGTTTAGGAACCCTTGAGGCCCAGGGACAAAGGTCACTCCACAGAAATCAGAGCTCCAATGAAGAGAAACCAGGAAAATATATGCAAGAGTGACAATTAAAATTCCTAAAATGCTTGGATAGGGACTAGATAACCTGAGGTGATGGGATACTTCAAAACAAACTATTCACACATCTTTCTTCCTGTCCTTTAACGTAAACACCCACGCGTGCGCGCGCGCACACACACACACACACATATATCAAGTTTCAAAGAAAATTGGCTGAATTATTGCTTTATCGCCTTCTAAAGCAGACAAAGGTGACATTAAATGACACAGATCAACTATGCACACAGCCCTACTAGAAGGGTAAGTATCTTGAAAGCATCGGAGAAGGTTTAAAAAGTGGAACTGCTGATTCTTTGAGAAGAAACTTGCCCCCAAAAGCAGTCAAAACCCCCATCCTGGTGGTAATGCCTTGGACCAAGACTACAGCAGGAAAGGAACCTTCCTTGGAAATGTTCTTCCAAAAAACACCTGCCCTGGGGTGGGGTGAAGAGGTGGTTTCACAATTCAGGTGTTTTTCAGAACCAAAGGAGATAGTCCAGATTCTCACTGATGTTTCTTGAAGGTGTTGAAGGTGTCTAAAGTGGGTAGAAATGCAAATTTTCACATAAAAAGCAAAACCACCCATATAGATGTTTGGGGGCAGCCTGGCTTCTTTCTCAGTCAGAAGTGCTGTCTGGGGTGGTGAGCAAATGCTTGCAGAGCATGGGTCTTCCAGTCTGGATCTGGGGAGGGCTTGCCAAGGGCAGGGGGCCACTGGACGGTGTTCTCCACCCTACGGGAAGGTCCCAGGCATGAAAGGAAGCGTGGTGCAGGAAGGAGCGGCAGCAGCTCAGTCTCCTCTGTGGGTTCTGATGGTTAAGGCTTCTGTTAATTGGACACGTGGCAGAGTCCCCTGTCTGGAGAGGAAGGGACAGTCCTGGTGTCAGCGGCAGGGACATTTGTCCTCATTTCTCTCTATTATCAAACCTTAAAACCCTTTCCGATATGCTCTAAGAAAAGCGTCCCCAGAAGCCCAAGGCCAGGAAAGAAATTTTTGGGGGCAGAAGGTAGGGAAGGTGAGGAAGGTGAAGACAGCCTGAGACAGTGGAATGAGTGTGAGACTTAAGGTCAGGCCAGGGTTCCTGTCTCAATTCTGAGCCTCAGTTTCCTCAAATGGGTTGCTGGAGGCTTAAATGAAATAGCACATGTACTGTATTAAACACAAAATAAATACAAGCCCCAATCCCCTAAACAAATCCTTTGAGCATAGATTTATTTGCAAATTTAAATTTTTATATTCAAGTCATGTATGACTCTGGAATTGCAAGAGGTGTTCAATGTGACTCATATTCATCTTTTGTTATCAGTATATACTGAGTATTACAATTTTAATACAGTTTTTCCTTTCTTAAAATGTGTATATGTGTTACATGATTTTTTTTTTTTTTTTTGCAGGTTTTGGCTGGGGCTGGGTTTGAACCTGCCACCTCCGGCATATGGGACCAGCGCCCTACTCCTTTGAGCCACAGGCACCGCCCTATTACATGATGTTTTTATATATGTATGGGTTCATATGATATATATATGGTTTTCATGTAACATATATTATATACAAATTGTATAACACCCCCATAATCAAGCATACAATATATACCCACAATGTACTATAAATATTCATATAAAGTGGAGAAAATAGAGTCTAAATACATTACATCCACTCAGGTCAGGTTTTATCACCAGGTGAGTTATAAAAAGAGCTTTGTTTTTAGAGCTTTTTGGAAGGGGGGTTTGCAGATAAGGGATGGTGAGACTCTCATGCTAATCTCATCAGCGCTGGCTCTGAGGGTGCACACACTGTCCGCTCCTACGTGAACATAAACAGGCAGAGCTCAGTTAAGACTTTAGGCACCTCCTCAGTGGGCACTGCTGACCCATTTTACAGATGAGGAAGCTGAAGTCCACACAATGTTAAGTCATTTGGGATTTATACCAGGGCCTAACTAATCACTTGATTTTTTTCATATAGATTTTTCACATTAATTTTTAATTACACAGGAGGTACATGAATACATTCCCCATGTGAAAATTGGAAACTTTCAGATGAAGCTAACCTCTGATCTCTTGCTTTTCCGCTTTATAAAGAAGGAATGAGATGCAGCAAGAAACACAGGCCAGATGCAAATAAATCCAAAGCCTGGGCCATCTGACTCTTGGCCTGGTGCCTTTTACCCACCCGTTCTACGCTGCCCAGCTTTGTCCCGGAATGGAAACAGATACTCCCCACCCTCTTTATAGGAACTCAGAATCCCACCCCACACTTCTCCCCCTGCCCCCCACCTAAGTTCCCAGGCCTTCCTGCAGAGCGCCTTTGTACCTACCTGGTCAAACTTGATTCTCATAAAGGCTTTGCCTCTTCTTGGATTTCAACTCCTTTAGCCACTGGGGAGAGGGCTCCTCTGACCTGAAACCACGAAGCCAGTGAGAGGCAAGTGTGCATCAGACTGGGGGCTGCTGCAGGTCCAGGGTGTGTGGTACCCAGCTCTCTATCCCAGGGCTAAGGCATGGGCTGGATCGAGCACTCAGAGATGCAAAGATGCCCATGTAGATATGGTTAGTAAGAAGGAGAAATAAGCCATAGTGTCTAACCATGGGGAATGTCATGTAAATCATGACATATCCCTTCTATGAAATAATCTGCAGCTATAAAAATTCATCTCATATAAAATTGCTGCCATCCATCCATTTGTCACCTACATAGCTAACCATCCTTCTATCGCTAGCCGAGTAAATGCCTGCAATGGTTAAGTTTTATGTGTCAACTTGGCTAGGCCACAGTACCCACATATTTGGTCAGACATTATTCTAGAATGTTTCACTAAAGGCACTTTTTTCTTAGATAAAATTAATATTTGAATCAGTAGGTGCTGAGTAAAGGAGGTTGCCCTCCAAAATATAGGAGGGCCTCAGCCAATCAGTTGAAGGACTTACTAAAAAAAAGACTGACCTCCCAAGAAGAACAGAGAATTCTCCCAGGAGACAGCCTTTCAGATCCAAATTGCAACTCCAGGCTGATCTCCAGCCTGCTGGCTGAATCTACAGATTTGGGACTAGCCAGCCTCCACAACAGTGTAAACCAATTTTCCTTAACGTCAATCTCTCCCTGTATATAAACGTATGGGGATGTGTGTTTGTGTGTACATATCTTTTGTTTCTCTGAAGAACTCTGAATAATACAAATGCCCACAATACACAAAAAGATACCTTTTGTTTACTGAATGTTAACAATGATTGTTTTGTGGAGATGAGATTTGTCTTAACTTTTTAAAACTGAAGAACACTAAGTACTCAAATTGTATGTGCACAGCTCGGTGAATTTTCTCTAAGTGAATACATTTGAGTAACTACTACCTAATTGGTAATATTTTTGAGATGTGTTTTTTACTTTCTACTTGGTAGTTTTCCGTGCTCTCAGAATTTCTCAGAAATGAGAACATATCATTTTGACAAAACAATAGTCATCACTCTTTACAACTTCTATTCGAGAAAATATCATGCTTTGGAAGACTGTTAACTTTCTAAGCGCGAGAGAATGTTTACATAAACCATGAAGCACGAATAAAAGCTGCTCACACTGTAATCTCAACCATGTGAAAAAAAGAAGGAAGGGCAGACCCCTGAATATTGACAGTAGAGGTCTTTGCAGGGTAGGATTATGGATGAATTTCTTTTCTGCGTTATGATTTTACACTTTCTAAAGTTTCTATAGAGAACATGTACTGCTTTGATAAACACACGAACACACAGGACTTGACTTATTTTGATCTCAGAGAAGTGCCTGACCTCATGGCCCTGTAGAGCTCAGGGAAATTGCGGACCTGGTTGGGAGTACGTTGGGGTTGGGGTCTGCGGCTCAGGGGAAGAAGGATGAGGTGACTCTAGAGCTGTAGGGATGGGCCTTGAACTGCTATGCTTACTACCCTAGGAAAGAGGAGGGAGGGAGCTGGACAGACTCTACGGTACCCCAGGGGTTAGCCAAAACTTGCCTAATAGTAGCAGCACAAGCCTGGGCCTCCAGAGATGCCTCTGAGGCCCTCGTCTGGGGACTCTTCCAGCCACAGAGAAACCCAACTGCCCTCAGCCGACTCTGGAGCCAGTCCTGCAATTCTGACATGTCAGCTGTGGCCTGTCCCTCGCTAGTCTCTTCCCTTTTGCTTTCCACAGCCCACTCTGTGCTCTGGCAACACACACTGTCTGGGGCTTCCAGGATAGACCAGGCCTCTCTGGGCCTTTGCACACACTGTGGCTTCTGCCTGGGATTCCCTCTCACTGCCCCTCTGTCTGGCTAAGACCTAACTGTTCACCATGACTCAGATCAAACAGAGATCCTTTTGAAAGCCGTTTTTGGCACTTTTCCTCCTATCTCCATCCTGACCTCTTCCTTGATTGCACGGGTTAAAGAAAGAACCAGGTAGTCATTATTTTGGAATTTGTGGACTACAGGGTGTCTACATGGTTCATGTGAACATTCTGCAGTTCCAATATGAAAGCAGCCATAGACAATGCACAGATGCATGGTGTAGCTGTATTCCAATAAAGCTTTATTTACAAAAACTGACAGTGAGCTGGATTTGGCCTGTGGGCCACAGTCTGCCAGCCCCTGCTCTGTGACAGCACTTATTAAAGCCCCAGTATCATGAACAGCCCTTAACGTTTACACATTAACAGTACTCATAATAAGAGTTCTACTCTCCTTCAGTGGGGCTTTCGCATGCGAGGGCCCATGGCAAGGGAATTACACACATCCCTTTTTTGTTGTCACAACCACCTCTAAGGTTCGGATGGTTAGTAAATCCATGTTATAGGTGAATAAACTGAAGCTCAGAGTGATTCTTCCCAGGTCACGTGGCTCTTAAGTGGCACAGTTAGAATTAAACCCCAGCTGTGTGACCTTAGGTTCCACATTCTTAACCTCCACCCCAGCTGCTGAGACACCTCAGTCTGAGAGGCCTGCGGGGCAGGAGCTGGGCTATGCTTATCTCTGTACCAGGTGGGCCTAACCAGGACAGGGAGGCTGCTCCACAAAGAGCAGCTGAACTGAGTGAAATCTCTCATTCAACCTGGCTGTGTCCTTTGATCCACTTTCTCTGTTCTCCCTGAGACCCCAAGACAAATACACTTCCCTGGAGGGAAAGAAGTTGGGGCAATCCTCAATTTCCCCATCTGTGTGGATAGGGAAAAACTAGATCAGTAGTTTTCCAACAGCAGAGCCCTGGTTTTCTGTGTAGGAGGTGGCAGGGTGGAAGGAAGAAGGGAAGCTGGCTGACCTCAATGCCTGCCTCATTTCCCTACCTCTGTTGTATTTTTTATAGTAGATATCAGAGAGCTGAGAGTTCATGTAAACAAACCCCTGTTGCTAGAAAAAAAAAACAGTTGAAACTCTCCTTTATTCATCTCCAAAAGTTACAAACATCTCTTAAAAGTCCATCCTCCGTTTGGGAGGGGAGGGACCCTCTTTCCCCAAGACCCCCCTCACCTCTTGTCCTTCTCCACACTGGAAGGAAGCACGCGACTGCTCAGCACCCCAGGCTGGAAGGGGGACTTGGGAGCCTTGGGCTGAGGGGCCCAGCTGGTGGCCTCGCCAGGACTGTCCACCTCTGGCCTCTTGTGCAGCTGAGCCTGGGGAGAGAAGAGAGCTGAGTCTATAAACTGCCTTTTGTCTGGGGAAGGGCCCCATCCAGTGACATTGTCAGGCTTGGTGAGCCCTCTGCAAGCACAGGGCCCCCTAAGTCTGAATGGACTCAGGCAGGAAACACAAGGGCTGAGAAAAATAAGAGGTCAGGCTGGTGTTCCAGGCAGCTACCCTGGACCATCAAGATCAAATAATCACCCCAAATTCACAATCATATTCTCTATCACTAAAAACCCACTTTTCGTAGTGGTCCCAGCACACAATGTAACAATCTACAGGGCATCTTAACATTGCCCATAAAAGTTGCCATATGTAGGGCAAATGGAAAATAGTACAAAATTTTACAAAATACTCTCTATGTGTTGCCATCTCTTTGTAAAATTTCATAATAATATTTTGTAAATAAAGGTACATTTAGCTACAATTTCCCATTTCCCCTATGCATGGTGATGAATTTATGGGTGATGTTTGGGATACCCTGTAAACAAAGACAGTTGAAGGTTCAGTTCCATTAAGTTCCCACTCCTGTATCCACACAAATAAAAAGAAAAAATGAAGTATTTGATAGCTTATTAGAGTCCCACAGGCAAGTGACAGCATGGGTTTTCACCCATCTTGGGAGGGCATGCTGGGAAGGGAGTAAGTTAAGATGGTGTGCAGAAAGTCCCCAAGGGCACCTAGGATGAGAGTGTGATGGTGGCATCTGTCTCTCGGGCAGCTCTGGGACAGCCACCAGCAACAGCAACCACCACTACTGTCTGCTGACAGCTCCTGAGCCTTGAAGTCTTCATTTGGATGCCCCGGGGGCATAAAGTCTATGATAAATGTTGGCTCATTTCACATGTAAAATACTCTTTTCAGGGTAGATCCAGTTTTCTCCATTTTACAAAGGGAGAGCCTAAAGTAAGAAGCTTTGAGCAGTCTGCCCAAAGTCATAGCAGTTTTGAAGAACTGGGTTTCATACTGTGTCTGCGCCATGCACAACTCTGCAGCTCTTTCCAGAACAAGCCCTGCAAACCTCCTTAATGATTTTCTATGGCTGCCCATGGCCGAGACTTAACTTGAGTGAACAAGTGAATGTGGCTGGCTGTTACCAGGCTCAAGTGGGCTGGGTTAGAAAGAGCAGCAGGAGCCTTATTTTCTGTAGAGTGTAGTGGATTCCTGCTGTACACAGGGATCCAAGGATTTGTTCTAGGAGATACAATGTCCACACCGGAGCCCTGGGGCCTCTTCTCTGCTTCCTAAGTTAGACTGTGTTATTAAGATTTCTTTTTTTTCTTTTCTTTTGGAGATGGAGACTCACTCTGTCACCCTGTGTATAGTGTCAAGGCGTCATAGCTCACAACAACTTCAAACGCTTGGGCTCAAGTGATCTTCCTGCCTCAGCCTCCCAAGTACTACAGGCACCTGCCACCACACCCAGCTATTTTTCCATTTTTAGGGGAGTCTCACTCTTGATTAGGCTGGTCTTGCACTCCTGAACTCAAACAACCCACCCACCTCAGCCTTCTAAAATGCTTGGATTACAGGTGAAGATCATTTCTTTTGATGCTTAAAACAAAACAAAAAAAAGTCAGAAGACCTCTGGCGTAGTATAGTGGCTGGAAGCTGTTCACATGTGCAGGGCCTGTAAAATCAATTATAGAGACCAGCACATACCCACTATTATTGACTTTTTATTGTTGTAAGAATACTAAAGGAGTAATAAATTCATGATCCTCCTCTGTGAGGTTGTTGTGGTCTGCATAGAATAGGCAGAGTTGAAGAATTCTACAAAACGAACCAGGCTTTTTTTGCTTTAATTTCTTATTCAATAAAATGGGAGAGAAGAACTACTTTTTGCAGGGATCCTGAGGTTATAAAGTAAACTTGTAAGTGCCTGGGACAGAACAGGAGGGCAAAAGCGCTCCCTTCCTTGCCTAAATTAAGTACTATTTGATCCAAGAACTATGAGAGCTGCTTGTTGGAGCCGGAGGTGGGAGGAGGGAGGCAATCCATGACCTAGTGGTCATTCTGGGGAATTCAAGAGAGTGCAACGTGGTCCCAGTGATGTCTTCCTTGGTCTTTTGGTATTGAAACGATCACTTTCTGTGCCTACCTCCTCTAGCAGACTGGATTCCTTAAAAGCCTTAGAAGACTACGTTTGTTCACTCTGTTTTCCAGACACCCACCACTGCTAAAATGGATTATTAGCCCACTTTACAGATAAGTAAACTGAGGCTTAGCAGCAAGACCAAACAGAGCAGGAAGTTTAGAGGCTGAGGAAAAACAGAGAGTAGAGATTAAGCAATACAAGGCCACCTGTGAAATCCAAGTAAGTTAATAGTATTGCACCAAGGCCAATTTCCTAATTTTGTGCTATGCTCAAAAGCTGTGCAAAGCCGAGTGAAGTGTACATGAAACCTCTCTGTACTGGGCAGCACCTGTGGCTCAAAGGAGTAGGGTGCTGGTCCCATATGCTGGAGGTGGCAGGTTCAAACCCAGTCCCAGCCAAGAAATAAAAAAAAGAAAAAAGAAAACTCTCTGTACTATTCTCGCAATCTCCTTTGAGTTGCAAACTATTCCAAAAATAAGAAAGAAGGAAGAAGACAGGAGGAGAGGAGGAGAGGAGGGAGGGAGGAAGAACTCTGCTCTTTTTGCTGCTGTGGTCAAGGACCGTGGCCACCAGGTGGCTCTTGGTGAGAGGTTTGGTACCTTTAGCACTGCTGGATCCACTCCTGGTAACACCGGTGTCCTGTGAGGATGGCTGACTGGTGTTCTCTCAGCCCTAGATGGCTTCTCCTCCTCATCTGACTCCTCTTTCCTGGGCGATTTCTCTTCTATTGCAAAGAAAAGGGCACTGAAGTCATTGGCTGCTGCCATGTAATGAAATCCCATGTGACAGACAACTTTGCACACGCAGCCCACACAAACTCATCAGCCCTGCACAGAAGATACTACCAGTCCATCTTATGACGAAGATAAACCCAGGAGCTTTGCTTTTATGCTCTCTCTTTGCCTCCTAAGTTAGACTGTGTTATTAACTGTGTTATTATGCCTCTCTTTCCTAGGCAGAGTAGGAAAGTTTTTTCTTGAGGAAAGGCATAGTCAGCCCCACCTCCTGGGCCCCTGGCTCATTCCAAGTCAGAGAGATGGAAGGAAATCTCTGGCAGAGGCAGGAAAGGGGCCAGGAATGTGTTCAGTCAACAATGTGCTGGGGTTATGCTCTTAGAAGAGTGTGGAGAGCACTGTGTGTCTTGCGAAGAGTGGCCCAAAGGTGGACCCAGAAACCACTTTCTTTCCCTCTCAAGCTCATCCTTCTGGGATAACATCCAGGATAATTCCCATGCTTGAAGCTGCATAGATCACCCATGCAAGAGACTTTCAGGTGTGAAGGAAGAGGAATTTCAATCTCCTGATACCTGGACAATGGTAAGAGGTAGGTGGGGGGAGGGGGCGCAAAGCAGGGTTGGTGGTCTGGAGAGCCCAGGCTAAGCAGGGAACTGAGGCACACTTGGAAAGCACAGGCCTCAGCCTTCCCCAGCCCCTGGATGGCTCATCAAGGCTGAGGGTGCCATGTCCCAGCTGAGGGCAAAGTGTGCTTTTGTCCCTCATTTGGTATTCATTAGCTCCAGGCAGCGTGGCTCAGAAAACTAAGAATGTATGCAGGGAAAGTCCCACTCAAGGTAATTAAACATTTCTTTTAATAATAATAAAAATGGGATGGGAGAGGGACAGAGAACTCTCCAAGTATTTGTTTGAGGTGCCTGTTCAGAAGCAGTGCCTCTCACTCAGCTCAGTCTGGTTTGACATTCTACTATAGCCACCACTAACTCACCAATGAACAAAATCACCCATAATGGCTTGGGGGGACTTAGTGGGGAGGTAAGCTGCCACAGTTTCCACCATAAGAAGAAATTTTGTTTCTTAAATATTAAGAATAAACTTGTTAGGAAAAACCAAAAAACAAAAATCTTTCAAGGCTCTCCATGTATAGACAAAATCTAACTTCTTAGCAAAGCTTCAAGGACTTCCATGATTTGGTCCCTTGCCTACCTTTTCAGTATAATTCTTGCTAATCCCAGCCTAAGTGACACTAAACTATTTAAAGATGCTCCTGCCACATACACACAATGTTCTTCCCAGACCTCTCATCCTTTTGACCCTGATGATTGATAGTTCTGCTGGAATATCCTTCCCTAGCTAATTCTCATGTGTTCTTCAAGATTCAGCTCAAGTTTTGACATGAAATGCAGCCAAGGCAATCCTTAGAGGAAAATGCATAGCCGTAAATAATTTACTAGAAAACAATAACGAATGGTAATAAATGATGTTTTGACGCAAGAATCTACAAAAATACCAGCAAGCAAACCTAAAGAAAGTATTAAGGTGAATTCAACAAGGATAAAAACAGCAATAGTGAAACCCAATTAAATTATGTCTCCGTCATTTGTAACTCAAACAGCCTCAACTAATATATCATCCCTCAAAACATTTTTTAACCTAGTTTCTGATAAGTTCTGCAGACCAAGAAATCAGTTTCCTGTGCAATTGTTGTCTTACATTCTAAAGCCTTCTAAATTGGGAAGTTCTTCCCAGGGCTTAATCTAAATCCTTCCTGCTGTTCAGTGTGGTGTCTGGGAGAAGAGAAGGACTGGGCATACCGGTTGAGTCCTTGAACATCCACTTGTTGTCAGTCTCTTCCTCTAAAGGAGACCTGCTCTCTGACTCACTGACACGGCTGCGCCGAAGGGAGTGGGAGATGGGAGCCCGCCGGCGGCTTCTCTTGCTGAGTTGCACCCGGGTCTTGAGGGCACTCGAGTCGAGGACTGAGGTTTGCTATAGGGGTGGAAGGGAAGAAGAGGGGAAAAAAGGAAGGGAACCATCAATCGAGGGCATCACCACAGGGGGCTGTGTGTAGTTCAGTTGATACATGAGAGGCTGTTTAGGTGGCACGTGGGCCAGTGTTTTTGCATTTTCATAGTAACCTAAACACCTAAGCCTACATTTGTCCATGAAACATACCACATAGGCTGATGAAAAGAATCAGGTAGACAATGAACCTAAGTATCCTAGCACAGTGCTTGGCACATGATAGTTACAGCATGAAAATGCCTTTCTCCTCCTGGTGACATTATATGAGAACGTAACCTAGGGCAATACTCAGTACACAGTAGGCGCTCAATAAATGTTTGTTTTTTGAATGAATAATGGGATCTACCATCTAATTAAGTCTTTATGTAAACTGTATTCACAGAGTCCCTGAGCTGACAGGTTCAGGTCCCTCCTGAACTCATGTAGGGTGTGGGTGGGAGGGGATGGAGCAACCTGCTAAACATCAGGCATTCACTTTCAAGCATCCCTGAACGACACTCTGAGCCAAGGCAAGTAGACTGTCATAAAGGTTTCCAAGATCATCACCATCCCAATGAAAGGACCAGGGGTGCAGATCATCCAGTTGGGCCCAGTAAGGAAGTGGGAGACAGTGGTGAGACATTCAAAGGTCTTGGATCAAACTCTGCTTGGTTCAAATCATGGCTGTGTGCCCATGAGCAATGCACTTCACCTATCTGAGCTTGAGTGTCCCTACTTCTAAAAAGGAGATAATCATAGCTCCCTGTCCTAAGGGAGCTGAGAGAAGTCCCTGAGTTCGGGCATGGAAAGCCCTTGTTTCAGAGCCTGACCAAGGCTCAGAGCTGATAGCTGGCACCATATGGGACTTCTCTTGTGTGAGAGCCTATTCTTGTGTGAAATGTTGGTTTCTTCTGCTCAGGTCTTCTTTGGGGAAATTCTATAACCCAAGACTTTCTAAGTGTGCAATGATGAGCCCACACTTAAGGTGAGGGCTTAGGTCAGTCTTAACTGGAACATGTGATTATATTTGAGGCAGTGGAGTCGCCATGCTAATTACAAGTAAAACTGGGAGCAAAATGGCAGACGAGTAACAGATTCTTTGCAACTGGGAGCAGTAAGATTGGGGAGAGAAGACTCCAAGCATCTCTGGCTTGTGGGCTCTGCCCAGAAACATCCCTTTGGGGACACAGGGAAACATCTAGAGACTTCTGGACCCCAAAAGGAGGACAAAAGCAGTGGAGAAGTTGCAAGTGGTTGCGAATGGGCTGCTGCAGCTGTGGGTTTGAGATTGCAGACAGGGACAGCCTTCCCTGTGGGTTTTTTTGTTTGTTTGGTCTTGGGCACTCAGTTGAATTACCTTGGGAGAACTTGGGGGAAAGTGTGGGTGACTTTAAGTGTTGTCTAGGGCACGGGGCTGAGCCACTGGGCCAGAACAGAGCTAACATTATTCAGCTGTGGGCTGGGTGCATAGCCATTGTGGGAGAACTGACCCTGTAGGCTTTGCCTTCAGGATCGCAGAGCAAGGCTTGGGCTGGGAGATGTTGGGTGAGTGATATAGTGACTGTGAGAAGTGCCAAAGGCTGGGACTGAGACTCGAGGGAAGAGCGGAACTTTCAGTGTTTGGCAGTGGGAGGGCTGCCTTGCAGCCTTAGCCCTCAGGGGCATAGACTGAGGCCAGTTTTGGCCCACCAAAAAGTGGGCAGCCACTTCAGGAAAGATCCCAGCAATAAGTGCTTTCCTGGGAAAGCTTCTGCTTAGCCAAGGTTAATGGTTTTAAGTATCTTTTAAGAGTGCTGAGGAGAGATTCAAGCTCTCAATCTTGCCAGGTTTGAGGGCAGAGTAGTCAGCAGAGGCCACCAATCTCCTTCTCATACAGCTGTATCAGCATTGTGATTAGCATCTCATACCCCAGAAGATCACCTATTGTCCAGACAATATTCAGCACAATATACACACTGCTTTTTTGGGGGGGTGGATTTATTTTTTATTTCAACTTTTCCCCCCTAGATTTTTCTTTTCTTTTTTTTTCTTTTTTCTATCTTCATTTTTCTAGTGTAAACATAATTTTCCATTGTTGCCTTCTTTAATAGTAAGAATTTCATTTTTGCTAGTGTTTCTGCCCTGTTATTTGGTTTTTCCACCAATTTCAACCTGTAAGGTTTTCTGTTTGTTTTGGTTTGAATATAGTATAGTACAGTATAGTATAATATATTGATTTATAGTATTTTGTCTTTCCTCTCTATTTGGTGGAGTTGGGGTACCATGTCTGCTCAGGCTGGCAAAGAGCTGTTGACCTCAAGGGAACCACCCAAACCAGCACCCCCAGAGGTTGTGGTTTTTTAAGGTGTGGATTAAAGTGCCCTACTGTACACTTTTATTACTCCTGTCTCCCTCTTTCTGTGCCTCTCTTCTTTTTGTCAATATTCCCTTTTACTCATCCTCTCTCCTTCCTCTTTTTTCTTTTATTAAAATCTTTTTTCCCTTCTTGCTCTTTCATCTTCTCATCCTTTTGGTCCTGTACCAAAAGGACTCATTGAAACCTTAGGCCAGAGGCACAGTAACTTAAAGAGCAAGAGGAAGTGAAAAGAAAATTAGGGCAAGGAAACATAAAAGAAAATACTCATGAGGAAGAATCGGCAGAAAAATCCTGGCAACATACAAAACCAGTCCAGAGCAACCCCAAAAGGGACTGTGAGGTAGCTACAGCAGAGGATTCCACCTATAAAGAAATGTTAGAAATAATAGAAGGGGAATCCAAAATACAGATGATAAAAACAATGAAGGAAATTGCTGAGAAAGTGGAAAATAACCAAAAGGAAATCCAAAAAAAAAAAAAAATCAAATAAGACATGAATGATATGAAGAATATAGAAAGGATATGGCAGAGCTGAGGGAATTGAACAGTCAATTAGGGAACTTAAAGATGTAACACAAAGTATCAACAACAGAGTAGACCATGCAGAAGAAAGAATATAGAGGTAGAGGACAAACCTCTTGAGATAACTCAGATAGTTAAAGAGGCAGAAAAGAAGAGAGAGAAAGCAGAACGTTCACTGACAGAATTATGGGACTTTATGAAGCATTCAAACATACGAGTTATACGTTATAGGTATCTCTGAAGGGGAAGAAGAATGCCCCAGAGGAATGGAAGCCATACTAGAGAATATTATAAATGAAAATTTCCCAAATATCACCAAAGATTCTGACACATTCCTTTCAAAGGGATATTGGACCCCAGGTTGCCTCAACTCAAATAGACCTTCTCCAAGACACATTGTGATGAGCCTGTCCAAAGCCTATCCAAAGAAAAAAGATTTTGCAAGCTGCCAGGAATAAGTGCCAATTGACCTACAGGGGCAAATCCATCAGGGTGACTGTAGACTTCTTGAAAAATGAAATTTTTCAAGCCAGAAGACAATGGTCATCTACCTTTAATCTACTAAACAGAACAATTTCCATCCCAGAATTCTATATCCTGCAAAGCTAAGCTTTAAAATTGATGGAGAGATCAAATATTTTACTGACATGCAAACATTGAGGAAATTTGCCACAACAAGACCAGCTCTATAGGAAATACTTCAACCTGTTCTACACACTGACCATCACAATGGACCACCAGCAAAGTAAGCACCCAGAAATTAAAGGACAAAATGTAACTTCCACAATGATGCAAAAGATAAAACTAAGCAATGGACTTTCACAAAATCAGATAATAGTATGTTACCACAGTTATCAATTATCTCAATAAATGTTAATGGCTTGAATTACCCACTGAAGAGGCACAGACTGACTGGCTGGATTAAAAAACACAAGTCATCCATCTGTTGTCTGCAGGAAACACACCTAGCCTCCAAAGATAAATTAAACTCAGAGTTAAGGGTTGGAAGTCTTAAAGCAGGATTGGAAGACTAAAGTCAAAACAGACAAAGATGGACACTTCATATTGGTCAAGGGGAAAATACAAGAAGTAGACATTTCAATTCTAAATATTTATGCACCAAACTTAAATGCTCCCAGATTCTTGAAACAGACTTTAATTAGTCTGAGCAATATGATATCCTATTACACCATAATAACAGAGGACTTTAACACTCCTCTTACAGAGCTGGACAGACCCTCTAAACAGAAATTAAATGAAGTTATAGGGGACTTAAATGAGACCCTGTGGTTCTCAACCTGTGGGTCACAACCCCTTTTTTCAATTTTTAACAACATGGCAATTAGAAAGATTGAGAACCACTGCCCTAGAACAACTGTGCTTGACAGACGTATATAGAACACTCCATTCCAAAGATAAAGAATATATATTCTTCTCATCGCCCCGTGGAACATTCTCCAAAATTGATCATATTCTAGGACATAAAACAAACCGCAACAGAATCAAAAGAATTGAAATTTAACCTTGTATCTTCTCAGACCACAAGGTACTAATGGTGGAACTCAACTCCAACAAAAACGTTCAATCTAACACAAAGGCATGGAAATTAAACAATCTTATGCTGAATGACAGTTGGGTGCAGGAAGAAATAAAAGAGGAAACTATTAACTTCCTTGACTATAACAACAATGAAGACACAAGCTACCAAACCCTGTGGGATACTGCAAAAGCAGTCCTGAGAGGAAAATTTATCACTTTAGATGCTTACATCCAAAAAACAGAAAGAGAGCACATCAACAAATCTACAAGCTATCCTATGGAATTGGAAAAAGAAGAACAATCTAAGCCTAAACCCAGCAGAAGAAAAGAAATATCCAAAATTAAATCAGAGATTAGTGAAATTGAAAACAAAAGAATCATTCAGAAAATTAACAAAACAAGGAGTTGGTTTTTTGAAAAAATGAATAAAATAAATAAACCTTTGTCCAGACTAACTAGAAATAAAAGTAAAATCTCTAGTAACCTCAATCAGAACTGATAAAGGGGAAATAACAACAGATGCCATAGAGATATAAGAGATTATGTCTGAATAATACAAGAAACTCTATGCCCAGAAATTTGACAATGTGGAGGAAATGGATCAATATTTGGAATCACATCTTCTCCCTAGACTTAGCCAGGAAGAAATACATCTCCTGAACAGACCAATTTCAAGCACAGAGATCAAAGAAACAATAAAAAACCTCCCAACAAAAAAATGCCCTGGTCCAGATCGGTTCATACCAGAATTCTATCAAATCTCCAAGGAAGAGCTTATTCCGCTACTGCAGAAATTATTCCAAAAAATGGAGGAGGAAGGAATCTTCCTCAATACTTTCTATGAAGCGAACATCACCCTGATACCAAAACTAGGAAAAGATCCAACTTAAAAGGAGAATTTCAAACCAATTTCACTAATGAATGTAGATGTAAAAATTCTCAACAAAATCCTAGCCAGTAGATTACAGCTTATCATCAAAAAAATCACACATCATGATCAAATAGGTTTCATCCCAGGGATACAAGGCTGGTTTAACATATGCAAATCTATAAACGTTATTCACTATATCAACAGAAGCAAAAACAAAGACCATATGATCCTCTCAATAGATGCACAAAAAGCATTTGATAAAATCCAGCATCCTTTTCTAATTAGACATTGAAGAGTATAGGCATAGGTGGCACATTTCTTAAACTGATTGAAGCTATCTATGACAAACCCACAGCTAATATTTTACTGAATGGAGGAAAACTTTTCCACTTACAACTGGAACCAGATGAGGCTGTCCTCTATTGCCACTACTATTCAACATAGTGCGGGAAGTTCTAGCCAATACAATTAGGCAACAGAAAGAAATTGAAATTGAAAGGGCATCCAAATGGGAGCAGAGGAGGTCAAACTCTCCCTCTTTGCTGACGATATGATCTTATACTTAGAGAACCCCAAAGACTCAACCACAAGACTCCTAGAAGTCATCAGAAAATACAGTGATGTCTCAGGATATAAAATCAATGTCCACAAGCCTTTGTATATGCCAATAACAGCCGAGATGAGAGGCTAATTGAAGACACAACTCCCTTCACCATAGCTTCAAAGAAAATGAAATACCTAGGAATAACAAAAGAGGTGAAGGACCTCTATAAAGAAAATTATGAAACCCTAAGAAAAGAACTAGCAGAGGATATTTAAAAATGGAAGAACATACCATGCTCATGGCTGGGAAGAATCAACGTGGTTAAAAAGTGTATTCTTCCCAATGCAATCTACCAATTCAATGCCATCCCTATTAAAATACCATTGTACTTTCAAGACTTGGAAAAAATAATTCTTCATTTTATATGGAACCCCACAAAAAAACCCAGTATAGCTAAGGCAGTTCTGAGTAATAAAAACAAAGCCAGGGGCATCAGCATACCAGACTTTAGGCTGTACTCCAAGGCCATAGTGGTCAAAACAGCATGGTACTGGCACAAAAATAGAGACATAGACATTTGGAATCAAATAGAAAACCAGGAAATGAAACTAACATCTTACAGCCACCTAATCTTCGATAAACCAATCAAGAACATACACTGGGGAAAGACTCCCTATTCAATAAATGGTGCTGGGAGAACTGGATATCCATATGTGAAAGCCTGAAACTGGACCCTCACCTTTCTCCACTCACAAAAATTGATCCAAGATCGATAAAAGACCTAAATTTAAGGCATGAAACAATAAAAATCCTCAAAGAAAGCATAGGAAAAACACTGGAAAATATCGGCCTGGGGAAAGATTTTTATGAAGAAGACTTCCATGGCAATTACAACTCTACTGTCCTCTCCAACAACAAAAATAAACAAATGGGACTTAATTAAACTTGAAAAGCTTCTGTACAGCTAAGGAGACAACAACCAAAGCAAATAGACAATGTACACAATGGGAAAGGATATTTGCATATCTTGAATCAGACAAAAGCTTGATAACTAGGATCTATAGAGAACTCAAATTAATCCACATGAAAAAGCCAACAATCCCATATACCAATGGGCAAAAGAGATGAATAGAACCTTCTCTAAAGAAGACAGATGAATGGCTGGCAAACATATGAAAAAATGCTCATCTTCCCTAATTATTAGAGAAATGCAAATCGAAACCACCCTGAGATATCATCTAACCCCAGCGAGAATGGCCCACATCACAAAATCTCAAAACTGCAGATGCTGGTGTGGATGTGGAGAAAAAGGAACACTTTTACACTGCTGGTGGGACTGCAAACTAATAGAACCTTTTTGGAAGTAAGTATAGAGAACCCTCAAAGAACTCAAGCTAGACCTCCCTTTTGATCCTTTAACCCCATTACTGGGCATCTACCCAGAAGGGAAAAAAACCTTTTACCACAAGAACACTTGCACTAGACTGTTTATCACAGCTCAATTTACAATCACCAAAATGTGGAACAGCCTAAATGCCCACCAACCCAAGAATGGATTAACAAGCTGTGGTATATGTATACATGGAATACTATTCAGCCATTTTAAAAAGATGGAGACTTTACATCCTTTGTATTAAGGATGGAAGTGGAACACAGTATTCTTAGTAAAGCATCACAAGAATGGAGAAGCATGAATTTTATGTACTCAATTTTGATATGAGGACAATTAATAACCTAGTACATGGTGGGGGTAGGGGAAGGGCAGAGCAGAGAGAGAGAGAAGGGGGGAAGGAAGAGCAGAGAGTGGGAAGAAGGGTGGGAGTTGGGAGAAGGAAGAGCAGAGAGAGGATAGGGAGGAGGGGGATGGGGGTCTTGGTGTGTGACACACCTTTTGGGGTCAAGACACAAGTATAAGAGGGACTTTACCTAACAAATGCAATCAGTGTAACCTGGTTTCTTGTACCCTCAATGATTCCCCAACAATAAAAAAAAAAAAAAAAGAAAGAAATCTGAGGCTTGAAGATGTGAAGACTTTTGCTCCAAGATGCATAGTGGATTATGGCAGATCCAAGTATATGCACAAGTGAGTCCCATCTCAAGGACTGTGCCTTCTGTATCTCCTATAGGGATCCTTGGAATAAGTACAGATTCCATCCCCTGAAAGGGAAATTCAATGGGAGATGCTGGAACTTCATTTAAGAAAAAAATTACTATTTCCAACATGGACAATGCACCTGGTTATTGACTTACATCGATGAAGGAGAAGTCGTCCACTCTCTTTGCAGGGCAGGAGTCCAGTGGGAGTGGCCCCTCCATCCCATCAGTAGATTCCAGGTCAGTGCTGGAACGGTCCACACTGGTACTCTGCTGGTCCCTGGAGCATTCATACTGGTCACCAGCCGAGGTGGGCTCCGTTTGGGAGGACAGAGAAGACAAGCGGCTACTGGGGGGCTGTTTCTGTGTCGATGTGACACTGCTGTCTGGGGACTCAGGGGCTGAGCTACAAGAAAGGTAAGGAAGGGAGACATGGTTGTGTAGGGTGTTTCAGGGAACAGAATTTCAAGTTAAGGAGATGGCAGAAAGTACAGCTCGGGGTGTGCTTTCTATGCCAGGATACAAGAGACAAACACATCCCAGGAGGAGAAACTCTTTGGAAACAGCAGAAGATATGCCAGCCAGGTGCAGAATGGGAGGGGTCAGCCCTGTGCTGTCCCATATGGCAGCTGCTTGCCATAGGTGGCTGTTGGGCTATTGGGATGTGGTAAGTGAAAATGGAGATGGTCTGAGTGACAAGTACGCTCTGGATTTGCAACACTTTGATAATGAAAAAAAGAATGTGAAATATCTCATTAATAACTTTTCATGTTAATTACATGTTGAAATTATAGTATTTTGAATCTGTTGGTTTTGATAAAAATACATCATTAAAATCAGTTTCACCTGTTTCTTTTTATTCTTTTGGTGTGGCTCCTAGGACACTTTGAATTACGTATATAGCTTATATTTGCAGCTCACATTGTATTTTCTTTTTTGCTTATAATTGACACATTATAATTATACATGCTATGGGTACAGGGGGAGGTTTCAACATATATATACAGTATATAATGATCAAATCATCACTTTGTATTCCTGTTGGACAGGACAGGCCTGACATACAGAGATCAAAGGATTACTAGCAGTTACCCACAGGCCAGCAGGGCTAGGGAATCTCCTGTATTTTTGCATTTTGCATTCAATAAAGATTTACCAAACACTACGTTCCAGGCACTATGCTAAAAACAGTGTCATTTAATCCTCTCCACAATCCTATGCAGATTATTTTATACTCCTCAAACCTTCACAATTCTGTGAGTTAGAATCAAATTCATGAAATTAAATATTAGCCTTGTTAAAGATGAGGAAACTGAGGCATAGAGATGAATTCACTTGTACAAAGGGGCAGAACTAGGACTGAGCTTAGTCTGACTCCAAAATGCAGGTCCTCAAATCTCTCCTACTTCTAAAATCTCTTTCCATGCTAATATATTCAGGGACTACTCCAATAATTGAAACATAAGACAGAAAGTTTATAATTCAAGCCATTAACTCTCTCTCCCCTGGATTCCCTCCACACACATATAAAAAAGATATGTAAGTCAAGAGCATAGCAAGGAATCCAGGGCCTTCAGGCAAAGGGAACCCTAACCTTGAAAAGGGGCAGGTGCGCACACCTGATAGGTGGGCCCAACCTCAAAGACCCCAAAAATACACCCTTGAGGATAACTTTGGATCCAGGTACTGCCATTTTTCCATGCTTTTTGTCAGCCCTGGGATGATTTTATCACTTGGAACATGGAGGATGTTGGGAGGTGTGGAGCGCGGGGGAGGCAAATCCACAAAAGGGCGAGAGAAATACCACTGGCGAGGCAGCAGATGGCGCTCCTGCCCAGGGCTGGGAGTGGGACAGGGCCTAGGAAGGCCGGGAGAAGGGAGGCTGCAGTGCCACTGCCAGACGGCAGGGGGCGCCCACCAACGGCGAATGCCCAAGTGTGATCTGTGGGGGTCCAGATGGGGGAATGAAATGGGGGTGGTTCTCAGAGCCACACAGTGTGACATGCGCAAATCGAGACCCAGGCTTCTAAACTCAAAGTCCGAGAATCTTGCAGGGGCATTCTAGTCAAATTTAAATAAGCTCATTATCGAAACACATTTCACAGATAGGGGAAGGAAAAGGCTTTCACAGATACTGTAAGAAACTTTTGCTTCCCTTTTATTTTTTTCTTATGCCATTTCTAATTCCATCAAACTCAATCCAATTTTATTATTAATGACCTTATCTTTTTTTGCTACGGTAAAATGCACATAACATAAAATTTACCATTCAGTGTAGTCACAGCGTTGTGCAGCCACCACCACTGTAAAGGGTTGAAACATTTCCATCACCCTAAAGAAAGCCCGGTAGGCAAGAAGCAACCACTTCCCATCCCCTCCTCCCCCAGCCTCTAACCTCCTTCCAGTCTCTGAATTTGCCTACCTTGGATATTTCATGTTATTTTCTTTATTATTATTTTTTTTGTACTTCCTAAATTTCTTTCTTTTTTTTTTTTTTAACAGTGAGTATGACTTCCTCCTACAATTACAGACAAAAGAGTTTCTAGCAATCTAGAAATTAACTCCGACCCAGATACCCATCCCTGAAGCCAGGGTCCCCACACAACCATCCTACCTCTCCCTGCTCTGGCGCTGGTCTGTCCACGTCCCATACTGGCTGTCCGCTTCATGCACAAGAGTGTCTGTGTCCTTGGCCTCCGGGGTTCGCCTAGAGAAACACTGCTTCAGCTGGTCCTGCAAGGACAAGTCAGGTGGGAGATTTCGATCAAAGGAAACACTCAGCGCTGCAGTGCCAACTGACACAAATCACACTGCCTGGCCCCCGAGCTCAAACCTGTCCTAGTTCCCTGCTGCCCACAGAGTTGGGACGGACATAGTGGCTGAGCACGAGAGATGTCTTGGTTTGCTCAAGACATCCCTAAGACATCCCCAAGATATCCCAGGACACAGGAATTTTGCTACAACAGCTGGATAGACTGAGACAAGGCGGTCACTCTATCTGGCATACAGAGTTCTGCCGGGTGTCACCCCTCCTTGGTAGCCCCTCTCTTGGGCTCACTGTACAGCCCAGCCAAACCTCCCTCTGATGAGTGCTGCCAAGACTCATCAGGCTGGTTAGGGCATCCCACTCAAGGGGCCCACGGCCACCAGGCTTCCTCCAACAGCACCACCCAGAGCAGCATCTATGGAGCACTGAACTTAGGCTGGGCAACAGGCTAAGTTTTATTTTTTTATTTTTTTATTTTTTTAATAATTTTATTAAATCATAATTGTGTACATTGGTGCAATCATAGGGCAGAATGCGCTTCATATACAATCAGAAACATTGTGATCGTACTGTGAGAGATAGCCCTCATAGCATTTTCTTAATCACTCTATAAAGACATTGATACTCTACATTTAATAAGTTTCATCAGTACCCTACTAAGATGCACCAAAGAAAATGTCTTAATTTACAAAGCATTTTTATTATTGAAAAGTGATAGCAGGTGTCAATCTTAGTAAATAAATAGCTCTTACAAAGGAATAAAAAAAGTCAAGCAATTCTGTTACTGGTCAGTGGACATTAGTAGGCAGTATACCAAAGGAGAAATGTAAGTGGCCAGTAAACTTAGGGAAAGATGCTCAAAATCACTAACAATGCAAGTGCAAATAAAAACATGATAAACTACCACAAGGTTAAAAGCACCATGAGGGCAGCAGCTGCTATGGCTACTTGAACATCACAGAATTGTCACCATCCGTCACTGGGCTTATAGTTGGTGCTCAATAAATATCTGTTACAGGAGTAGGTAATTTTAGCTATGAGATTGGCAGAGATTAAAAATTGATAAAATTCAATGCTGGTAGAATAAAAAAGGAAATAGACACTGTGATGTACTTGTTGTGATAGAACAAATGATAAAACATTTTTGTTTTTTTTTAATTTTTATTTATTTTTTATTTTTTTATTTTCTCCATACATGTACATGTGTTTATTTGGTTTCCACTTTTTGCCGTCACAAAATTAAAGAGGCTTAAAATTTAATAACAATAACAATGTTTAAGATAAGGACTAGAAACAAAAATCTCATAAAGAATGAACAAAGATAAATACATTTGGAAAAGAAATCAGATGATTGCCGCAATGAAATATTGAGCAATAATAATAATAATGCAAAGAAAGTAACAT
>CAUYRH010110473.1:0-18652 GCA_963574655.1 Perodicticus potto
ATTAATGTTTTTATTAATAATGATAATAAAATGCCCTTAAGGTATAATATACATTAATGTATATATAACGTATACAATGTATAATACATATTATAATTATATATTACATTAAGGGATACAAAGAAAAACTAAAACTTTTTAAAGAAATAGCTTATTAGAGAAATTCTAAGGAGACAACCTGTTTCTATACAGATACTTCTAAGACAACTGTAGCTTTACTTAGGGAGAAAATGATTTAGGCATTCATTTATAGGGTTGTCAGTGATAAAATATCTAATATACATTGTAGATGACTTGTAGACTATGTATCTATACATCCATCTATCCATCTATTTATTCATGCGGTCTATCTGTCTATCTATCTATCTATCTATCTATTTATCTATCTATCTATCTATCCATCCATCCATCCAGTCTATGTATCTATCTATTTATCTATCTATACATCCATCCATCCATCCATCCAGTCTGTCTATGTATCTATCTATTTATCTATCTATCTATCTATCTATCTATCTATCTATCTATCTATCTATCCATCCATCCATCCATCTAGTCTGTCTGTCTGTCTATCTATCTATCTATCTATCTATTCATCCATACATCATCTATCTCTTCTATCTGTCTATCCATCCATCCATCCATCTATCAATCTATCATCTATGTTTCTATCTAGTGACTTTTATTAATAATGATAATAATATTCCCTTAAGGTATAATATACCTTAACGTATATATAATGTATATATTATGTATATATAATGTAACATAAATGTTATTTATATAAATACACATTAAGTGCCCTCATAATAAATTAAATTTCTAGGATTGGTGGAAAGTCCACAACAAGCTGCTTAGCGCAGTTGAAATACCCGTCACTAAGCCCTCTTTCCAAAGGAATTGTATCCCGTCATCATCTCTCAGCTCCCAGGCCATATCCACAGAAGTCACCTTCTTTTCTCAACAGGAAATTCTACGAGCTAATTTATCACACTGAACCCAGAATATTCCCTCTAGCTACTTTCTTCCTGCCTTTGATGCTTTGATGTAATCATCAATGGCTTGGGTGCGAGTTTAGCTCTGATTCTGCTGCCCCTGTGTATTGTAACATGGGCACGTTATTTAATCACTTCATTTAGTCATTGGTACACACAGCGGATTGTTATGAATAATTAATGACAGTGCATAGATAAATGAGGTAAGTATGTCAGCCACACAAGTATCCAATAGGTATTAGTGTTGTGAGTGCAAATTAAATTTACAAATGACTCATTATACAAGGGACAAAAATAATCATGTTGAGTTAAAAGGCAGGATGATTAGGAAGGAAAATAGCAGGTGTTTCTGGGTAGCCTAAATTCAGCAAAACATAAGATTCAAGGAATGTATCCCAGGGACCTACTCAGGGGTGGCACTATTTGTTTTCCAGCATATCCAAATTTGCTATAAGCTAACTCATATGGCAAAAATATATCCAACAACCAGATGGAAAATTCTGACCTTAATGACAGAAGAATTACATATATTCATTTGAAATTAAAAAAAAAATGCTGGCAAAAAAATAAATAAGATGCATTAAAATGTAAAAACATAAGATCAAATATATGATAAATATGTTAAAAGAAAGAAAAGCAAATATGAAAAGCAAGCACCTTTATATGAAAAGTAGAAATCTTATCAAGTTAAAAAAAAAGTATTTTCAGCTAATATTTTGGATATGTAAAATATCATAGGGGTTATAATCACATTACTTTTTGCATTATTGATTTTTCTGGTAACATGAGACCAGAAAGAAACTTAAATCTGAAAAGACACACACAGCAAACAGAGAGACGAAAAAACACCAAAAATGGAATAACTGAAAGTAAAATCAATCATTTTTTCCTCATTTAATTTCTCCAAAAGGGGAACATTTACAGCAAAAAATAATATCAATAGATATATGATATAATATATGTCCAAGTAAACTGTATGACAATACCAGCCCAGATACAGGTGCCATGGGTTTAAACTGAATTATAGTCTTTCTTAAATAATTTTAAAATAAGTAATTATTCCCAAGTTATCTTCAATTTCAGTAATAGTCAGAGGATTATGTGAAACTCATTTTTATCAGACAATAGCTTCCAGCTATTACATTTATCCAGAACATCAAAGTCAGGAAAAATTATTATTTATTCACGTGCATTATGTTACTACTGAAATGTCTTTGTATTTACTCTTTCTAGCTGAGCCAGTGGACTACCTGGTTTCACTTGCCGGAATTATTCTATTTTCTCCTCTTTGCCATCTTCAGGTAAGGTGATTCGATAAAGAGATGTATTTAAGAAGTCCTATACTGAAAACTTCTTTTTTTTTTTTTTGCAGTTTTTGGCCAGGGCCAGGTTTGAACCAGTCACCTCTGGTATATGAGGCCAGTGCCCTACTCCCCAAGCCACAGGCACCTCCCTGAAAACTTCTTCGTTCCCCATTCTTTCAATTTTAAACCAAGACATTGTTCACTAATGTTTTAAGATTCTAATGATTATTTTTCCTAGAATTAAAGACTACAAACTGCTTTCTCCTCCTGGGAGATAACCAATAAAAGTAATTGTTGAGTGATATCCCACAGGGAACACATGTGTTAATGAACATATCTAAACTCAAGAAACAAATTTTGGTGACATTCAAACTAGGGGTGGGGAACTCTTGTATAGGCATAGACTTTATCTGAGGTTCAGATCAGGAAAATGCAAGAAAGCAGTAAAATGCAAGAACAATAGTAAGGAAAATGTGGAATATGTCTCTGAGAAATGATCAATAGGCTCCTTTTATATTTCAAAGTGAGTATATTATTTTTCTCTACTCAGAGACAGCCAACATAACAAACCTACACTTAGGCAATTAATGCAAATAGACCATTCTCTTTGAGCCTACTGTGTTTTTCCTTTGGAAGCGTTAAAGAAAACACAAAGGACACCCAATGTTCTTCTTTAAATTAATTGAAATTCTTATTTGCCTTGAAAAATTCCAGAAAATTGTAGGGGCTTTTGATTAACAGTGACCCTCTTGGAGAAATAAATAAATCTTTTTTTGTGACGTCAGAGAGTAATTTTATTTTCCCCTTAATGATTTAAACGTGCTATTGATCCAAGTGGCAATTGGGCTTTCAATCATTTTCAATGAATAGCAAGGAAATCCTATTTTATAAACAATCCCGAAATCAATTTAATGAAGCCACGTAAAAGGGATTAACCCAGGGAAAGCCGAGGTAATGTATCACCACCCGTAAATCTTTAAGCCCATTCCAGCTTTCCTAAATAAACCTAATAAACATTGTGAACAATGAAGGGCTCATTTGACAGTGAGAAATCAGACCAGGCCCAGATCCTGGCGCCCGGATCCTGACAGTGAGAAAGATTGAAACGTAGGAGGATTTTAATCTGCCTCCGAGACAGCGATCAATCTGATAAATGGCAGAAATCCAGACATTAAAACACTCAACTGTGCTAATTGGAACAAATGAATTTCATCTGCCATTGGCGATTACAAAACAGGCATCTTTCATACCGTGTCTTTCAATTTCAATTTTTTTTTTTTTTTGAGACAGAGCCTCAAGCTGTTGCCCTGGGTAGAGTGCTGTGGCGTCACAGCTCACAGCAACCTCAAACTCCCCTGGGTTTAAGCAATTCTCTTGCCTCAGCCTCCCAAGTAGCTGGGACTATAGATGCTTGCCACAACACCCAGCTGTTTTTCAGTTATAGTTGTCATTGTTGTTTGGCAGGCCAGCGCTGGATTTGAACCCGCCAGCTCTGGTGCATGTGGCTGGTGCCTTAGCTGCTTGAGCTATAGGCACCAAGCCCCAAGTTTTTATTTTTGAAAAAAAAAAAAAGTTTCCCAGCAATCTGCCCTCTGCACTATTGAATATAATTGATAATATGCTGCGTTTTCTACATTGTTTAATTGTTAAAAGCTTTGGGTTTGATACTCACAGCATTTGGAGATGACAAATTGCTCCTTAGGTAAGTGTGACCATTAGCTCTGAGAATCGTTCCTCTCCTGGGCTTTTTCTGATGGTTTTAAATGAAAACATTTAGGGTTCTTTCTCTCCTCTACCCCCACCCCCCGCCGCCCCTTAAGATGCAATGTCACATGCGAATAGATCTTACCTTTAGGAATATCTTAAAGTTTAGCCTGAAAAACATTTACAAACCATGACCTCATGACACTTCCTTATGCAATTCTTTTATATCTCCCCTAAGCGAGTCTGAGCATGAAAAAGGTTGCCCACTGAACTTTATAATTTTGCACATAAAATGAACTGTGTTCACTTTGGGAGCTTTACATCTTGAGTTAGTAAAAGTTTGATATTCTGCCCACACATTGCTGAATTTACATATTCTTTTCTTTTCTTGATTTTGCGTATGTTATTTTCAACTTCTCAAAACATATTCTACAATGCTTATCAAATTGTTGGAGGAGAAGCATGTTCTTATTACTATGGACAACCCCAAAATAATATCTCTAAATGTATTTTTAAATGTGCCTGACTACACATGGCATATGGTATTTTACTCTGGTTTATGGTATTTTATATGTTTGTGTGTGTGTGTGTATTTCAAATGGCGTGCACTATTTTCACTGGATATAGGTGATATCTCTAGGGGTGGGGTATTGATTTGCATTTCCCCACAAAGTCTCAAAGCTGCAGATGCTGGTGTGGACGTGGAGGGAAGGGGATGCAAACTAATACAACCTTTTTTGGAAGGAAGTATGGAGAATCCTCAAAGAACTCAAATTAGACCTCTCATTGGATCCTGCTATCCCATTACTAGGCATCTACCCAGAAGAAAAGAGATCATTTTACCATAAGGACTTTTGCACTAGATTATTTATTACAGCTCAGTTTACAAGTGCCAAAATGTGTAAACAACCTAAATGTCTACCAACCCAGGAATGAATTAACACATTGTGGTATGTGTACACCAAGGAATACTATTCAGCCATTAAAAAAGATGGCGGCTTCACATCTTTTGTATTAACCTGGACGGAGTAGGAACACATTCTTCTTAGTAAAGCAACACAAGAATGGAGAAGCAAGAATCCAGTGTACTCAATTCTAATATGAAGGCAGCAGATGACCTAACACAAGGTGGGGGGTTAGGGAAACAGGGAGTGAAGGGGAGGAAGGAGGGCACTGGGTGGTCACAGTGTATATGACACACCTCTTGGGGGCAGGATATAATTATAAGAGGGACTTTACCTAACAAATGCAATCGGCGTAACCTAATTCTTTGTACCATCAAGGAATTGCAAACAATAAAAATAAAATAAAATAAATAAAAATAAAATGGTGTGCAATTTAAAATTGCACACGAACTTTATGGCCACCCTGTAGAATATTCAATATATCTTATAAAATGCATATGAAGTGTGGAAAATGAAAATTGAGATTTTTGCATGGATTAAATTCACATTTATTTAGCTAGTCGCTTCAGAGTCAAAGGGCATATAGCTTACACAAGCCAATATTTATGTTTCCTAATTGTCCTATGAGAAAGATCTTCCTTCTATAAATAGCAGAAGTAACCCATGCATTCTTAAAATTGAGACTGAGGGGAAAGAAATTTTCATTCTTGTCAATTTATGCTTCAGGAAAGGTCACACAAAATGCAGACAAATGTCCCAAAAAAAAAAAAAGATTCATTTCATGTACACGGTTGAGTGAAAGCAATAAAAGGAAATTATACATTTGAAAATAATCTTCTAAAACACGTTCATGAACAATACAGTAAAATTAATATTTCTTTAAAAAGGGCCTTTAGCTTCCACACAGCTAAGTGTATCATTACAAAAGGCACTTTACCTAATAACTGCAATCAGTGTAACCTAATTCTTTGTACCCTCAATGAATCCCAAACAATAAAAAAAGTGGGCCTTGAGAAAAATCAATATTTGCATGACTCTAATGAAGCTACATGGTTGCTTAACGCAATGAGCTTTAAATAAAGTTAATTTGCTAATGATATTTGGACAAGTTACTAGGAAACCAATGAGTTTCATCTTTAGGATGTTTTCCTTACAAATCCTTTCAGTTGGCATAAGACAAATCTCTCCTTAAAATAATAATAAGAAGAAGTCTGCTATATGTTTTTAGCTAACTTCAAGGTATTCTCACCCAGTTCTTTCATCAATATTATAATGAACATAACTGAAATGTTTCACAGAAACAGTATTTTCAGAACTGAATAGTCATACATGATAAATGACCACAGTGGACAAAATTTACATTTGCAAAGTTTGTACGTCAGTCGTTAGACAATGGACAGTAATAAATAAATACCAAATAATTACTAAATAAATAATAAATAAATGCATTCCTTATCCTACTGAACAATCATGAGTAATGTGGGAGGAAGAGAAAGGATTAGGAAACTGGAGGTATCTAAATGTGCATTCCGATTAACTTATGTTACATATCTGCAGGAGAAAAATATAATAAAGCAAGTATAATACATTGTATCACATCACAGTAGTTGTGATGCCGAGAACAAGTAAAATTGTTTCCCCTTTTATTTTGTTTTTCTTAACACTTTTTAATTAAATTGTAACTGTTACATTTATGGGGTAAAAGGTGTTGCATTTATGGGGTACAATGTGCTGATCTTATATACAGTTTGGAATGCTTACATCAAACTGGTTAACACAGCCTTTTCCTCACTAGTTTAATTGCTGTATTAAAACATTTATACTCTAAGTCTTCACAGATTTGACATATACCCTTGCAACAGGCACGAAGGGTGAGGTTGAACGCTGCCTGTGTATCTGCTGGGCTGATCTCTGGATAATGCAGATCTGGATAGAAAAACTACGAAATGGGAGGGAAAAAAACTGCATGCTAAACTTCTGACAAAGGGCTAATAATCATACATGCAACGAACTCAATAGAAACATCAAACGACCCCATTAAAAAGAGTGCAGAATTCGCGAACAGAAGCTTTACTAAAGAAGATAGACAAACGGCCAGTAAACATTTGCAAAAAGGATCAAGATCACTAATCATCTGGGACATGCAAATCAAAACCGCAATGGGACATCACCCAACTGCAGTGTGAATGGCTTTTATCAAAAAGTCCCAGAACAACAGGCTGCAAACTGCAAAAAAAAAGAATTGGGCTGCAATAAAGCCCAAGTGCCCATCAACCCACGAATGGATTAATAAATTGTGATACATGTATACCATGGAATATTATGCAGCCTTAAAGAAAGATAGAGACTTTACCTCTTTCGTGTTTACATGGATGGAGCTGGAACATATTTTTCTTAGCAAAGTATTTCAAGAATGGAAGAAAAAGCACCCAATGTACTCCATTCATGGGTCAATGGGAAGTTGGGTTGCTTCCATAAGTTGGCAATTATCAACTGGGCGGCAGTAAACATTCTGGTGCAAATGTCTTTGTTGTAAAATGATTTTTTAATTATTATTATTTTTTTATTTTATTGTCTTTATTATTAAATCATAGCTGTGTACAATAGCGCAATCAAGGGGTGCCAGGAAGGCTATGGTAATCAGTTTGATGAAAATAGTTAAGATTGTATATGAAACCAGCAATTGTAAAATGATTTTTGATCATCTAGGTAAATACCTAGTAGGGGGATTGCAGTATCAAACGGTTCTAGTTCCTTGAGTATTCTCCAAGCTTACGAGACATTTCTACGGAGGTATTTCTCATACATTCATAAATGGGTTTGAGCTACTACAGAAACTTGAAACCAGGGATAATCTGTAAAGAAATTACATTTACAAGAATGTGACAGGGAGGCAACCCAAGTGCCCATCAACCCAGGAATGGATTAACAAACTGTAGTGTATTTATTCCATGGAGTACTCTTCAGCCATAAGAAAAGATGGAGACTTTACATCTTTGGTATTAACATGGAGAGGAACACATTATTCTTAGTAAAGTATCATAGGAATGGAAAAGCAAGTACCCAGTGTACTCAATTCTAATATGAAACCAATATATAAACAACTACATGCCCCACATAAATGATAAAATGTAAATATGGTCTAGCAAGAGGGAGGGGAAAAGAGGGAGAAAGAAGGAGGATGAGGGAGATGATTGGCAGGTGGACAAAGGTCAATTGTCGGGATCTCACATAATGTGCACAATGTCAGGGTGTTCAACATGCGTTCTGAGTGAAAGGCTCAACTACAACTTGAACTTGACCTCAGAAATAAAAGCAGTGCAACCTAGTCAATCATTGTACCTTCATATCAATCTGAAATTTGACAAAAAAATAAAAAATAAAAAGAATGTGCCCCCTATCGAATACTGGAGTCTACTGCCATGAGTTAAACTGTGCCTTCCCTTAACAGGTATGTGAGAGTTCTAACCCTGTCCTTATATGAAGATGACCTTGCTTCAGATGGCATTGCTGACAATGACATTTTGCTGACGATGACATTTTATGATAGTAAGCTGAGCTTCAAGTGTGGCATGGATGAAGTCTTTATAAGACAAAGTTCCCATAAAGACCAAGTCACAGAAAGAAGCCCACAGGAAGAGAGAGACAGAAGTAATATCTTGATTTCAGACTCTGGTTCTCCACAAATCAATGTACGAGGATGAATTTCCATTGTATTCCATCCAGTTTGCAGTACTTCGTAATCACAGCCCTAGGAAATAAATGTAACCATCTATCAGGATGTACAGAAATGTCAATGTGTTGGTGAATAAATGAGCCTTTGTCACTCAGCTTTGTAGCAGATGACAAAGCCAGTCACCTGATTTAATTACATCGTATTCAGCCCACACACAGTAATAGACGAATCCCTTCTTACCATGCATTTGCCTGGTTACCTTTCCTTAGTTTTCTTACAATGAATTCACCATTGTCTTTTTTAATAGCCACAACTCTCTTCATGTTTACATGAATGGAGCTGGAATATATTCTTCTTAGCAAAGTATCTCAAGAATGGAAGAAAAAGTATCGAATGTACTCAGGCCTACTATGAAGCTAATTTCTAGCTTTCATATGAAGGCTAAAACCCCACTATAGCACAAGAATATGGGGAAAGAGGCAAGGGTGGGGAGGGGAGAGGATGGGTGGAGGGAGGGTAATCGGTGGGGCCACACCTACGGTGCATCTTAGAAGGGTACAGGTGAAACTTACTAAATGCAGAATACAAATGTCTTCATAACAATAACTAAGAAAATGTCATGAAGGCTATGTTAATCAGTTTAATGAAAATAGTTCAGATTGTATATGAAACCAGCACATTGTACCCCTTGATTGCACTAATGTACACAGCTATGATTTAATAATAAAAACAATAAAAAAAATAGCCACAACTCTACTAACACCTTGAAAAACCAACAGGGAATGAGTTCTTAATTATTTAACTGGTTAGAGAAATCCGTTCATTAACATGGTACCCTGTGAATATTTCCTTTCCAATATTCTTCTGAGTTCATCATCCCCAGATACTAAACATCTTCAGCTCATTATTCATGGTTATATAAACATTTTATCAGCACACATTCATAAGAGCACTTAATTCAGTATATTTTGTTTGTTTGTTTGTTTTAGGCAAATGAACTTCTTTTGGGCGGCGCCTGGGGCTCATCGTGTAGGGCACTGGCCTGATAGACTAAAGGTGGTGGGTTCAAACTCAGCCTTGGCCAAACTGCAAAACAGAAAAATAGCTGGGCGTTGTGGCGGGCACCTGTAGTCCCAGCTACTCGAAAGGCTGAGACAGGAGAATCACCTAAGCCGAGAAGCTGGAGGTTGCTGTGAGCTGTGTGACACCACGGCACTCTACCAAGGGCCATAAAGTGAGACTCTGTCTCTACCAAAAACAAACAAACAAAAAAATTAACTTCTTTTGTCCTCAGGAAGTTTGGGGTATATTTTACCAATTGGGAGTATCCATTCACTTCTTCAAAATGCTTTCTAATGTTGACTAATCATTGTTTATATAAATCTTATGAAAAGCCTTCTTTATACCATATAATTGCAACTAAGAAATCAAAACGTCATATGTGAAAGCTCATGTGTATCAGGAAAAAGTCACAGCCTGTTCCTCTCTCTCATAAATAACTTGTCTCCAGGACTCAGGAGATTAGTGATTCATCTAGTTTGCAAAATTATTCTTGTCTCTGACATCATGCCATAGTTTTTAGTCCACAGTGTGTTCCTTGTGTTCTGTGTAAGGATGCGCGGCTACATCATGCCTGTTCGCACCACCAACTTGGAATGAAAAGAAGAAATTACCTATGCATACAGGGGGCTTTGCCCTGGAGCCAGCAGACATATGCTGTATAAAGCCAGATAGTAAATAATGTGGATTTGGTCAACCTCTTGATCTCTGTTATAACTAACTCAACTCTGACATTGCAGCAGAAGGCAGACACTGAAAAATGCTGGTGAGTGGTTGTGGCTGTGTGCTGATAAAATCTTATGTAACAAAAAAGAAATAAATTAAAGGGTAGTGCTTGCAACTGGACCACCAGCATATGCACTAACTTCTTTCTTATCCTTTTGAATTTTCCCTACCAGGTACAGCAGAGACAAAATGGAGAAAACAAACAAATAAAAAACATTGTGCTTCTTTGACAGTAATCTGTTAACATCTGCATAATTATCCTGAGAGGACAGTTTAACAAGGAGATAGTGAGCATCCAATATCGCACGTCAACCAGAGTTCTTCAGTCTCCTTGGGTGCTTCTGGTTATGGGGACTCAGAAAAGTCTACTTTATCAAAGGCAATTAAGCTCAAGGGATGGTGAGAGTTGGTAGGAATTTTGAGAAGGGAAAAAAAAACCACGTCTGTCGATGCTTAATATCCATTCCAGGTTTGTATTTGGTTAGAAGAAAGATGATCACCAAATAATCTCTGCAGACATGTTTCCTAGTCCTCACTTCATTTTGACCTTGGCTGTTACCTCTGGGGTCTCCAAACTCTCCCGTGTCTGAGCACCAGCTTCTAGCACTCCTTAGAGATGGTGCTTACAACACAGCATCTCCACCCCTCAACGAAAAAAAGCTCACGATTTCCGTGTCTGAAATTGGGCATGGAAATCTTTCCATCTGTTACTCGATTCTTTCCAACAGAGATTCAGCGCCTTCAGCTGGAAGTTGATCTTTATCTTTCTTTTTAAAAAAAAAATTCAGAATATTGGGTGGGGTGCCTATGGCTCAAGGAGTAGGACACTGGCTTCATGTACTGGAGGTGATGGGCTCAAACCTGGCCCCACCCAAAACACTGCAAAAAAAAAAAAATTCAGAAAATTATAGGGGTATGTGTGTCTTGGTTATGCGGTATTGCTTTTGTATATTTTAATTCAACGGTGTAAGTGGACCCTTCACCTAGAAACTGTTCGATGCCCCCGTCTGAGATAACTTTAGGTATGAAGTTACCCATTCCCCATATCCCTTCCCCCTACTTAGATTTCATTGCGTTTTGCTTCCATAGCAATTAGTTCCCAGTTATTATTGAGTCCACGTCAGGTTTATTTTCCCATTCTTGCAACACTTCATTTAGGGGACTGGTCTCCGATTCCATTCAGGTTGTTAGAAAAGAAACTAGATGACCATCTTTTTATGGCTGAATAGTATCCCATGGTCGCCATATGCCACCTTTTATTAATCCATTCATGTATTGATGGGCACTTGGGCTGTTTCCACATCTCTGCATTTGTCAATTGTGCTGCTATAAACATTGAAGTGTCAGTGTCTTTTGATGAAGTGACTTTTCCCCAACTTTGGGTAAATGCCTGCTAGTGGATTGCAGCATCAAATGGTACCCCTATTTTTAGTTCTTTGAAATATCTCCACGCTACTTTTCATAGCGTTTGTATTCATTGGCAGTCCCACCAACGATGTATCCTTTTGTCCTCAGGTTGATACGAGCTATTCTCACTGGGGATATGTGATATCTCAATAAGGTTTTGATTTGCATTTCCCTAAGGGTTAAGACATTTTTTCTCTTTTTTTGCCATTAGTTGATCTTCTTTTAAAAAGTTTCTGTACACATCTCTTGCCTATCATTTGTCCGAATCATGTATAGGCAGTTCTAAATCACGATCCCTGCGAATGAAGGTGAATTCTTCCCAAAGGGGAACATAAGGTGAATTTATCTAAACACAGGTGTCAAGGGGTGGGGAGAAAGGGAATCTCTAGTCCACATTCCTAATGATGTACCATCAATCCCTTAGAAATACAATCAATTTCTTCTTGGATTCATACGTTTTTTTCAACAGCCATGCCTAATTCAGTTGGGTGTTTGTTTTCATTGTCTTTTCATTTCTTCTTTTCACGACTCATTTCCTTTGAATGATAGGGAAAGAGTATTTTAAAAAATCCAAGATTGGGGTGGCACCTGTGGCTCAGTGTGTGGGGCACCAGCCCCATGTACCGAGGGTGGCAGGTTTGAACTCAGCCCCAGCCAAACTACAACAACAACAAAATAGCAGGGCGTTGTGGCAAGAGCCTGTGGTCCCAGCTACTTGGGAGGCTGAGGCAAGAGAATCACCTAAACCAAAGAGCTGTGAGCTGTGATGGCACAGCACTCTACTGAGGGTGACAAAGTAAGACTCTGTGTCAAAAAAAAAAAAAGAAAATCCAAGATGGGAGGTCCCCTATACTTTAGCACCTAAAATGATATAAGCTACTGGTATTAACAAGGGTGTCTCTCTCCTTGTTTACAGCCAGGATAGCATCACACCCTGGGAAACATGCCAACGCACTGGGAAAAATGTGCCGAATGAAACAAAGCCACATGCAATTGTTAGAACTACCAAAAAAAAATGATGATGATGATATGAGCAATAACATTTCACTTGATCAGATCCAGCCATGACTGTGATCAAATCTATCAGAACCTCAGGAGGAAGTGGTGAGTAGAGATTACATTTTGGGCAAAGCCACGTTGCTCAGACGTTTTGAGCTGTAGCCTCCAAATATGTTTCCTTTCTTCGTGTTTTCAGCTTTACCTCATGAGAAGGGTGCAGTCCTCTTTGGCCAAAATCGAGGAACTTGAGAGCAAATTATGCTGCTCTTCTTCCGCAATGAGTTCATGGGGATGCCACGTGCTTCTAAAGAGGAAGCAAACAGGAGATTTGGATGACAGCTTTGTCTATATCAAAAGAAAAACCAGGTACACTGAAAGAGACAGAAAGAGAGATGGGAACCTGTACGTATATAACAAAAATGTTTATTTTCACGGGTTCCCATTTCAAATACACCTGTCTGTGAATATTGCGGGGATTAGCCCTTTATCAGATGGACAGCATGAAAACATTTTCCTTCATTCCTATAGGTTGTCTACTGAGCAATCCCACTACTGGGTATTTATCCAATGGGGAGAAAAAGTCACTTTATCAAAAGACAGTTAGAGTTGAATGTTGTTAACAGCATAATTCACAAGTGCAAAAGTGCAGAATCAAGCTGAGGGTCCCTCGACCTGTGAGCAGATTAATAAAATGTGGTTCATGCTTACCAGGGTGTACTACCCAAAGAGAGAATGAATTACACCTTCTTGCAACAATTTGGGTGCAAGGGGAGGCCATCACCTTAAGTGAAGTATCACAGCAATGGAAAAACAAACAGTACCTGGACTCACTGTTAAATTGGAGCTAGATGATCAGCACTCAGATGCAAAAGACATCAAGAGAATGCGTGTGGGGAGAAGATGGGAACAGTCACTTGTAACTATACAACGAACTCCTTACTGTCTAGAGGATGGGAGCCCTTACAACTTGGACCCAAGCAACACCAAGGCAATCCATGTAACCAAAATATCTGTATGCCTCCATAATATTCACAAATTTAAACAAACAAACAAATAAATGATTGTCCTCTGTAGTTCACCTCCTCCTCTTAGCACAACGGAATTTACTTGTCTTGAAGCAGTTGATTTTACCTTTGAAGGACATCAGTCTCTGACCCTGAGGACATAACAGACCGGGGTTGACAGGGGACCTGACACAGGGCAACGCCCCTGTTGGGTTATGTACAATCGCATCTGTGTACCTCCTTGTATGTGCAAGCATATGAAAGGAAAGTCACCAAACTATTAGCAATGCTTCAACTCTATGTCACATGTAATGGACAAATGTATTATTTATGCATCTTTTTTGGGGGGGAGACATAGCCTCACTCTGTTGCCCCACACTACAGTTCCATGGTATCACACTCACAGCAACCTCAAACTCTTGGGCTCGAGCAATCTGCTTGCCTCAGCCTCCCGAGTAGCTGGGAGAACAGGCACCTGCCACAGTGTCTGGCGAGTTTTTCTGTTTTTAGTAGAGACAGGGTCTCGCTCTTTCTCAGGCTGCTCTCTAACTCCTGAGCTCCAGCAATCTACCTGCCTCAGCCTCCCAAATAGCTGGGACTACAGGCACCCACCTCAACACTCGGCTAGTCTTTGTGTGCGCGTTTTTTGGTAAAGAAAGACTGGATTATGCAGTGATGCGAAGACCACATACAAAAACATACAGTTCTGACCCACTGTCTGCATGGATCAGTCCAGGAAACCCAAGAACATCAACAGTAGCAATTGCCCCAAACCACCAGGGCTTAATGAACAGTTTTCCTCCTAACATATCAGAGAAATGCAGATGCTCACCCCAAAGCCATCGCTGAAGGTGTTTCCCTTCTCCTTAGCCTCTTGCAGACTCCCTGTGCCCACAGCCTCCAATTGGAGAACTCCTGAAATCTTCCCTTGCTCCCCTATGAAGCTCCCTCCTCACTCCTCTGCCTGACTATAGCAAACTTGGAGTAAATAGTCTCCACTTATCCTTATTTGAGTGGTGTTATTTGTTTACACCATAATAAAAAGATGCCTATTAAGTAACACATTCATCCCTTCCTGGCAAGCAAAGTGTTTTTTAAAACATTGTCAAACAGAACTAGTTGTGGTCTTTGCTGCTCAAAGCATGATAAATGCCAGGACACACTCTCGACATAATCAGAACATAGTGAGTGTCTCATTCTGGTGGAAGATGGAACCCAGTCATCCTGCTTCCCGTGGGATACCGAAATCAAGTTCCGATAAAGTCATCGCTCTCTGAGTACATATAATTAATGGCTCCATGGCTCAAAAACTTCTAATGAAATTGGTTAAATAAGTAAGTAAATAGATTGGTTAAGTACTTCATTGCCTGAGGAGGTTAAACAAAATATTGTAACAGAAAATTAAGTCTTTTAAAGGAAATGACTGAAAACTTCAACTTCACCACCACAATGTTCCAATTTAAAATGTCACTGGAGGGAGGCGCCTGTGGCTCAAAGGAGTGGGGCACGGCCCCAAATGCAGGAGGTAGCGGGTTCAAACCCAGCCCTGGCCAAAAACTGCAAAAAATGAAAACAAACAAACAACAAAAAAAGGAAAATGTCACTGGAAATGAACTTTAGTATTTCTTAACACAAATATCATTCTCATATGTTATAATAATACATTTTGAAATGGTGTTGTATTTTAGAATGTTTTTAAATACACAGAAATATGAAAAGGAAAATCACAGTTTTCTCATGTCTCACTGCCTGGAGATAATTCCTGCTCAGGGATGGGTATGGGATCTTTGAAGAGAGAGAGAGAAAGAGAGAGAGAGAGAGAGAGAGGAAAGAAAATAAGAGGGCAACCTGTAGTCAATACATTAACTTCTGCCATTGTAACATAGTTGTGCCTTCTTAGAAAGTATATAAATCTATGCTTCTCTCTTTTATAAAAATTGCACCTTAGTTCAGCCTGTCGGGTCTAGTGGGTCCAGGCTAAGGCAGAAAGGTGTCAGGTTGAGGCTATAATGGAAAAATACCAGTTAACTCCTGGCAAATTTCCAGACTACAAACTTTCAAAAAAAAAAAAAAAATGAAATAAGTGCAGTTCACTCCCAAGATGAATGAGAAAGTACTAATTAATTTCTTGCTTCTAGTTCACTGCAAGTTTCTTGCTTGGCTAACTCCCTGGGAAATGAACGGGGAGGCACCCACTGTCCCCAGACTGACCTTTAAGCAATATCAGGTGGGGAAAGTACTGAAACTAAGATGTATAGGGGGAAAATATTAAAACAAAGATATTCAACGTATGAGTAACTAACTGCAACGTTCTGCTTCTGCAACATTCTGTACAATGCTTGCTTGCTACCCTAATCGGATGCAGCCTGTGTGCCGACCAGGATGCAGATCAAGCCTTAAAAACCTGATCCTTAGCACATGGGGCTATTCTCAGAAACCCCATGTTGGGACACTGAGGCAGTCACTGGCTGGCTCTTCAATAAAAGGACTCTGCTGTAAATTTGGCTTGTGTGGCGGTGTGGTCTTTGTGGAACTCCTGGGCACAACTAGCCAACCCAGAGTTTTAGCCCACATTCCTCTCTCTCTCTCTTTCTCATCTCTTATTTCTCTATCATATTTCTATCTAACATTTATCTCTCATATTTCTATCTTATCCATATATTCTTGTATCATCTATTAATCATCTAGTCATCTATCCATTTATTGTACCAATCTATCCATCCATTCATATATCTATTATCATTTATCCATCATCTATTTAGCTAACATTTCTTCCATCAATTGATCTATCATATCTATCTATCCATCTATCTGTCTGCTCATCTGCCTACCAATCTCTTCATCTACCACCTGTATACCCATCTGTCTATAAACCATCAATTATCTGTCTATCCATAACAGCTATTTATCCATAAATCTAATTACCTAATTATCAATCATCTCTTCTCTCTCTGCGTTTCTTTAACTTTAAGTGCATTAACTCAAGGAAAGCTTTCTCTATGAAGCTTCAGTTAACTATAGCAATACAATATAACATGAAAACAAAGAAAATGATTCTGGTATTCAACTCACTCCAGGGTTTTGGATACTTTCTCTGTGAAAACACAACTTCAACATTTATGCATTCTTTAGAACTCATTTATTTACATTTATATTCTGGATATAGAATAATTCTGAAATAGTCTCAAAATTAGGAATATAAATGAAGTCATTATCTTCTGAACATGCTTCCTCCTTCTGTTTTCCATTTATTATTTAATGTTATCATCATGTTTGTTGTCATACGTGACTAAAATTTGAAAATTTGAAAGTTTGCCATTTTTCTACAATGTACTAAGCAAAAAAACAGTTTATAGTGTCTTTCAACGTTTTTCCATTTTCATATCTACTGTAATTTAGACTTATTGCCTCTTGTCCCAAAGCAATCTTCCTTCTTTCTAACTGCAAACACTTTCCTCTTCCTACTGTGATTTAAACATTTCTATAACCAAATATGCATCATATCACAGGTTCTTGACCAAAATGATTGAAGGTTTTTTATCATTCAAAATCAAAACTTAAGACTTGGAACCCATTCTTCTTAGTAAAGTATCACAAAAATGGAGAAGGAAGAATCCAATGTACTCAGTTCTAGTATGAAGCCAGTGGGCGATCTGATCAAATACCTACCCACATAAAAGAAACACTCAAATCAATTCAAGGTGGAGGTGAGGGAATGAGGGAGCAAGGAAAGGGGGTGAGAGAGGCGGATGAGGGTCACGGTGTGTGGATGCCTCTAGGGGGTGGGACACAATTAAAAGAGGGACTTTGCCTAACAAATGCAAACAGTGAAACACAATTCCTTACATCCTCCATGAACCCCAAACAATAAAAAAACATTAAAAGTAGGATGGCACCTGTGGCTCAAGGAGTAGGGCGCTGGCCCCATATGCCACTGGTGGTGGGTTCAAACCCAGCCCTAACCAAAATAAATAAATAAATAAATAAATCAAAAATAAAAGCAAAATAAAAATGTATAATTATTTGGACATAGATCATGTGCATGGAATGCTGTTTGATAATTAAGTTCACACAATTTCTAATAGGTATTTGAGTCTTTGGGACACAGTTTTCTTAGCACTATTCATGGCATGTTGGAAGTCATGAATCTGTTGTATATTGGTTATTTATCTTTTCAATCACTGTAATGACACGTCACAATCTGGGATGGCGATGATCCTTGTCTCAGAAGCCTTTCAACATCAACACTCATCCGTTAATCTTACCTTTGACTCTACATACTGCAATAGTGGAAGAAGAAAATTTGGGAAGCCCTGTGTTAGGAAGAGTGTTTAAGGACTTAACAGTCACCAAGAGTACAAGGCTTGAAAAAAAACAACAGGATTTTTATTTCTTATGCAAGGTTCCAGGATGTATGGAAGAAACCCATGGTAGTAGAATCCAGCTGGCTTCTGCATTATGGGTGACTTTGCATTGGGCTGAGATTTCGTGTTCATGCGTGATCTAAGAAGCTCACTTACGTGCCTATATTTCTGCCAGGAAGGGACGGAACAATTCAAAGAGGATTGAACACACATCACTGCAAGAGCAACCCTCTGCCCAAATCTTATTGCATGGAAATCACCCAGACCAAGCTTCCAGGGAGATGACAAAAGAGAGAGAGAGAGAGACAGAGAGAGAGAGAGAGAGAGAGAGAGAGAGAGAGAGAGAGGAAGGAAGGAGAGAGAGAGGGAAGGAAAGAGAGAAAAAGAAAGAAGGAAAGAAAGGAAGGAAGGAAGAGAGGGAGGGAGGGAAAGAGAGAGAGAGAAAGGGAAGAGAGGAAGGAAGGAAGGAAGGAAGGAGGGAAGGAAGGGAGGAAGGAGGAAGGGAGGGA
>CAUYRH010110476.1:0-24309 GCA_963574655.1 Perodicticus potto
CACCTGTAGTCCCAGCTACTTGGGAGGCGGAGGCAGGAGACTCACTTGAGCCCAGGAATTGGAGGTTGCTGTGAGCTGTGAGGCCACAGCACTCTATCCAGGGTGACAGCTTGAGGCTCTGTCTCAAAAAAAAAAAAAAAAGAATGTTGAAGGTAGATGACTATGCTCTTCTGGCTTGGAACGTTTCAGTTGAAAAATCTGCTATCATCCTAATGTCTGCCTTTTCTAGGTCAGTTGGTGCTTACTCCTGGCTACTTGCAGAATTTTTTCTTTCATCTTAACTTTGGAAAGGTTCATTACAATGTGTCTTGGAGAGGCTGTGTTTGAGTTGAGATGACCTGGGGTTCGATATCCATCTGAAAGAAATGTGTCAGGGTCTTTAGTAAAACTTGGGAAGTTTTCATTGATGATAGTCTGCAGTAGGGCTTCCATTCCTTTTGGACAATCTTCTTCCCCTTCAAGAATCCCTATTATTCATATGTTTGAATGCTTTATGGAGTCTTGTAGTTCTCTAAGAGCCTTTTCTGCTTCTTCTTTTCTTGTAGTTCTCTAAGAGCCTTTTCTGCTTCTTCTTTTCTTCTTCTTCTCTCTCTTCTTTTCTGCCTCTTTATGAGTTAACTCAAAAACTTTATCCTTTAGCTATGAAATTCTTTCTTCTCCATAGTCTAACCTATTTTTAATACTTTCTACTGCATTTTTATATTCCCTGATTGTCCCCTTTATTTCCTTAAGCTAAACCATATCCTTTCTATATTCTACATATCTCTCATCCTATTTTTGGTTCTATCTTTCCATTTTCTCGTTCATTCCTTTTATTATCTTTATCATCCATATTTTAAATTCCCTTTTCATCAAGTCCATTAATTCTCTATAGGTAGAGTTTTCTGTAGTAGCTGCCTCATGGTCCCTTGGGGGAGTTCCTCCGTTTTGGTTTTTCATGTTCCCTGAATTTTTCTGTTGGTTCCTCCTCATGTGTTCTTTCTTCTTATTCATATCCTTGACCTCATTTTTACTTCTCACTTCCTCCTTTGCTTCAAATTATCTCATCTCAGTGCTTAGGTCTTAAAGTGGCTTCAGCCTGAACAAAGTCAAATTCTTCCTCATTGCCAAATAAACAGAAGTCCTTGCTCTTGATTACAATATGTTGCCCAGACACCAGGTGGCATTGTGCTTTTTATAGGAGACAGCACAGCCAGCAATCACTATGGTCCTTATTCCAAATTTACTTGTCTTCAGTGTTAACCTGATTGTTTCCTCAGCATTCAGACCCTGCCAGGTTGGCATCTTAAAGCTCACAAGAATCCTGCAAAGGCAAGTCTCACAGTGCCCCCTGACTCCAGTTCCTGTGGGGTACAGGAGTCCCTCAGCCTGTCCCAAGAGTGAAGTACTGATTCCAGCTGATGGAATTAAGATGGCCATGCTTTAGGCCCCTGCTAAGACCTCACGACCTTCGCAAAATGGCTGCCCCCTGACCGCCAAGACTTTCTCGGTATGGCTGCCTCACCAGTCATCAAACCTATGGCAAATCCACTCCTACTGGCATTCAGATCTGGTTGCTGTATATTGTTCAAGTCTGCCCACTCTTCCAAGCTTTCCACTTAACACACAGCTTCCCCCAACAACTGAAAACTCCGGAAAAGCTTCCTCCTATCCCAGATCTCTGTGAGGGACCAGCCCATCCCAGCTAGTCACAATCACTTGCCTAATTCATCAGATTTCCACCATTCTGAATCATATGCTGGATCTAGCTCGCCACCTGCTCACTATGCTCCCTGGGCTATGACTCTGGGTAAGGTCCCTGTGCCAGTTATAGCAGGGTTCTCTCTTTTTCCTCGGTCATTATAGGAGAGCTCAGCTGAACAATCCTTCTGGTCTGCCATCTTGCTCTGCCCCTCATGATCTGACATAGATAAATTTTTTCTTTTTGAGACAGAGTCTCACAATGTTGCCCTTGATAGACTGCCATGGCATTACAGCTCACAGCAGCCTCAAACTCCTGGGCTTCAGCGATTCTCTTGCCTCAGCCTCCCAAGTAGCTGAGACTACAGTCGCCCACCACAATGCCCAGCTATTTTTTTGTTGCAGTTGTCATTGTTATTTAGCTGGCCTGGGCTGAGCTAGAAATGGCTAGCCTCCATGTACGTGACTGGCACCATAACCACTGTGCTATAGGCACTGAGCCCATAGATAATTTTTTAAGTTTGGAAGAAACTTTTTGAAAGCTTATATGTGAATAATTTTAATCTTTTAACTTTTAACCATTACTTTAAATTACATGTTTATGAAAATGTACTCAATTTATATATACTTCGATTGCAAATACATTTCACTTTTTAATCCTTTAAATAGTTACCAACAGTAGAACCCAAATTATCAGAAAATCTTGATTACGACAACATAACTAGTGATATTTGCTGATAGGCAGGAAGGAACAATAACTGTTCTGGAATAACTTACAAATTCTTCATACTTTTTTTTTTTTTAACCCTGTTGGACCCCTCAAGGAAAGAGAGGTCACTATAAGGCCAACCTGTATACTGTTTTTTTTTTTACTCATCCAAATTTGCCAACACATCAACAAAGTATTCCAAATTAATAATTTTGACTAAGTTGTAATAATAATTAGACTAAGTTGCCTTTGACATTTTGATGACTTTTAAGCATATAAAAACCATGTCTTTACACATAGTTGCTCTTTCTTTGTCAATACACCTGTGTAATAAAAGAAAGAATGAGAAGAATGGAATATATTTTATTTATTGTTGAATTGATTTATAACTTTTAACTATTTAGACATACAGTAGGAGGGTCTCAATTTATACTCTTGCTCCAGGTTCTGCAAATGTGAAGGTTGCCTCTTGGTCTGTGTAACAAACAAGTTTCTAGGAATACTTTGAACACTACCATCAAAATGGTAATATAAGGCGGCACCTGTGGCTCATCGAGTAGGGCGCCGGCCCCATATACTGAAGGTAGTGGGTTCAAACCCAGCCCCAGCCGAACTGCAAAACAGAAAAATAGCTGGGCATTGTGGCGGGAGCTGTAGTCCCATCTACTCGGGAGGCTGAGGCAAGAGAATCACCTAAGCCCAGGAGTTGGAGGTTGCTGTGAGCTGTGTGATGTCACGGCACTCTACCAAGGGTGATAAAGTGAGACTCTGTCTCTACAAAAAAAAAAAAAAAATGATAATATCACCAAAGATGACCACTAAAGACAACACACACTTGCAAATATGTATTTATTTTAAGATTATTTATATTTCTTTCTAGCAGCATCTCTATATCACTGGTCACATGCTTCAGCATGAACAACAGATGCACATGTTCCTAAAAGGTAAGGTATACATAATTCTTTTTTTTTTTTTTTATTAAATCATAGCTATGTACATTAGTGCAATCATGGGGTACAGTGTGTGGGCTTCATATACAATCTGAAATATTTTCATCCAACTGTTCGACATAATCTTCATGAGATTTTCTTGTTTATTATGTAAAAACATTTGTGTTCTGCATTTAGTAGGTTTCACCTGTCCCTTCTAAGATGCACCATAAGTGTGATCCCACCATTTACCCTCTCTCCACCCACTCTCCCCCTCCCGCTTCGCTCCCTTACTCCTTTCCCCATATTCTTGTGCTATAATTGGGTTCTTAAGTGACTTAGAAATTCTTTCACAATTTGAAAGCATGCTTGTGATCAATTTCGTATTTAGCACATAGACTCCTTTTATAAACCAAGTTATTATCCCTTTACTTTACATATTTTTGTAAATCCATGCTTGCACAAAACAGCAGCTGAATATTCAATGCACACTAAGATCACCTGGGGAGGTTTTAAAAAATGTTTAAAATGTTGATGTCCTATATTCTTCTTAGCAAAGTATCTCAAGAATGAAAGAAAAAGTATCCATGTACTCAGCCCTAGTATGAAGCTAATTTACAGCTTTAATATGATGGCTATAACCCAATTATAGAAGAAGAATATGGGAAAAGGGGCAAGGGAGGAGAAGGGAGGGGGGAGGATGGGTGGAGGGAGGGTGATTGGTGGGACCACACCTACGGTGCATCTTAGAAGGGTACAGGTGAAACTTACTAAATGTAGAATATAAATGTCTTAACACAATAACTAAGAAAATTCCATGAAGGTTATGTTAACCAGTTTGAAGAAAATATTTCAGACTGTATATAAAACCAGTACATTGTACCCCATGATTGCATTAATGTACACAGCTATGATTTAATAAAAAAAATTTAAAAACACTTAAATTATTTGCAGTTATATTGTTAAGTATGACAGAAAAAGTCTAGCTCAAAAAAGCAAAAAGTTCTCTAACATCCAGAGTTGGCATGTGCTGTGGAAATGAATATCGCTCCCCCGTAAACTATGCCTGGGAGTGTCCGTTTGCATAACCCCCATGTAGAGCAGATTACCAGTGTGAAGTAAACTCTTACAGGAGAAGACTCTATGACTCTCTTGTGCTATAAACCATGAGAAATAATTGTACAGATTGTAAAAAGAGAAGTGTTCAAAGATGTTTGGACATAAACATTCCAGCTTGTTTATGATGGGAAAAGGTAGGTTATGACTATATAACACTGCTCAGGTATATATGGGTCATGGAATACTAGATACTAGATACTTGTTTGAAATTATGAACGAGATCAATATCAACATCAATCTTTGGGATATATTGTTGAGTTAAAATAAATGCAGATAAGCCAGGCTTTGGTGGCTCTTGCCTGTAATCCCAGCACTCTGGGAGGCTAAGGTCAATGGAGCTCAGGTGTTTGAGGTCAGCTTGAGCAAGAATGAGACCCTTTTTCTACTAAAATTAGAAAAATTAGCTGGGCCTGATGTGGCAGGTGCCTATAGTCCCACCTACTCTGGAGGCTGAAGTGGAAGGATTGCTTGAGGCCAGGAGATTAATATTTCTGTGAACTATGATGACATGGCACTCTAGCCTAGGCAACAGAATGAGACTCTGTCTCAAAACAAACAAACAAACAAAAACAAACAAAAAAACAAAAATGCAGATATAAAAATGATGTATACATATGGTAATATATATCTTTGCATGTTATTTAAGAAACATACATATCCTATGTAAGTAGTTATAAAACCATTTCTTATAAATAATATATACAAAATCTAGAACTTTTGGCATTATATATATATACATATATATGTGTGTGTGTATATATATGTAAATCTATACATTTAAACACATAGAACATAGCCTGAAAAGTGAGAATCAGAAGGGAAATTTTAATCCATCATGTTGGAATTTTATAAGAAAATGTTACAGTTACATTATCTAGTTAATTAGTATTTATTAGAAATTCTTAAAATAGAAAACACATCTAGAGTGCGTTTAAAGAATTTGTAAACTTTGGTCAGGGTCTTCATACCTAAAATACCTGAGAAACTTAATGGAAATATACTATGGGGTTCAAGGATTAAAGATAAAACAAATTCACTGTAGCTCAAAGTAGCATTGGGAGCCCACTGGTGGGTCATGAAACTAGTTTTAAGAGATCAGAAAGTGACACAATATGATTTAAATCCATTCATTTAAATTTCTACATATAATTTAGGACTACTTATTGATAATCTAGTAAAGCAACTAACAAATTCTAAAATTCAATATTCCTCCATTTAGTGAGATGCCAGTATATTCTAAGTATCCAAATTCAAGGTTCCATCAACAAATCTGAATACTTAGCACCACTGATTAGAAATTTTACAAAACACCTCCTGGGTACAGGAATATCTAGAGGGCTGGTATGCCCATAGATTTCAAAGGGACATTCTTTTAATCAATGTGCCATTCATTGTGTCTTTAATGTTTTTACAGTTTTCCACCTATTCTATTCTTATAATAATGACGGTATTGGTAGGGTCACTATTATTTCATTTTGTTAATCATGGGTTCTTGTATAATTATTTTGTTATTCTTATTTTATTTCCTTCTATTTCTTTGTTACCACATAATATATTTTCTATCAGACAAAAAGTCAGGGTTAAATGGATCTCTGGAATTTTTGATTCACTGAAATGTACCATGGTGAAAAAAGTATGAGACCTACTCACCAGGTAATACGCTTTCTTCATTAACACAATATGTTCAAAACTAAGATGGTAAGTATTAACTTCCATTCTCTTTATCAGTAATCGTTATTAAAATCAGAATTATCTGTCAATCAGAGGAAAATTATATAGCACTGGTATTTTTGTGTTGTAATTCATTTCTTTTTTTACTTCTGTGCAGTTATGAAAGCATAGGTTTTGATATTATTATAATGTTGGAATTAGAAATAAGGTGGAAAAGAAGGCCTATATAATTCCCTTACACAAGAATTTAAACATTTTCTTTATGTATAGTAATTCAAAAGTTGAGAAAGTAGATGATCAACAAGTCAAATTTAACTGCTCTTAACATAAAAGATAACGATTGGAAATTCATCTTCCTATAGATAGGTCAATAACAGATACTGTAGTTTTACAAGTCAGTGAGACAGGTATGAAAGTCGCCCGCGGAGTCTCTTAAAAATAGTCATTATATTTTAAAATTCAAAGGTGTTTCCTTATGAAGAATAAACTCATTTAGCCCTCCAAAGGAACTACCAGGAACTCAACGGTCAACAAAAACAGAACAGTTGTAAGTAAAAAACTGAAGTATAAATAAGTTATAAATATGTTTTTATAATAAAAACACAAGAAGCATGTTTAAAAATTGCTGTACAAATTACTGTTTTTGACACTCACTTCATCTTTTACACAACACATTTTACTTTTTTATTTTTTAACATTTATAGAGATGGGATGTTTCTATTTTGCCTAGGCTAAAATGCAGTGACTATTCACAGGTGTAATCACCACTCACTGCAGCCCCCAACTCCTGACCTCAAGCCATCCTTCTGGACCAGTCTCTTAAGTAGCTGGGATTCTACTTCTCTTTAAAAATGAACAAATCAAAGCAATAATTTTCCATTCTTTCTACAATTATTTGAACACTTGTTATTTCATTAGGAAATAAAGATGAATCTTTTTTGTATGAAACCGGAAAAGACCCTGAACAGCCAAGGTCAGCTTACACAAGAAGAACAAAGCAGGAGGTATCACCTTTCCAGACTTCAAGCTACACCACCAGGCTATCGTTACCAAAACAGCAAGAGCCTGGCACAAAAACAGACAAGGACCTGTCGATCAGGGCAGAGAACCCAGCGATGAAACCATACTCACTCTTACCTGGTTTTTGACAAAACAGATAAAACTATACACAGGGGGAAAGAATCCTTGTTCAATTCTAGTGCTGGGAAAACTGGGTAGCCACAAGTCAAAGAGTGAAATAGGATCTGAACCTCTCACCACGCACAAAAATTAACTCACAATGGGGCGGCGCCTGTGGCTCAAAGGAGTAGGGCACCGGCTCCATATGCTGGAGGTGGTGGGTTCAAACTCAGCCCTGGGCAAAAACCACAAAAAAAAAAAAAAAAAAAAAAAAAGACTCACAATTGATAAAAGACTCCATGTTAAGGAAGGGAACTATAAGAATTGTAGAACAAACGCTGGAGAAACGCTTACTGATGGTTGGCCTAGGCAAAGAATTCATGAAGACTCCAAACACAATCACAACAACTACAAAAATAAATAATTGGGACCTGACCAGATTACAAAGTTCTGCACAACCACAGACGCAATGAAAAGAGCAAATGGACAACCCACAAAATGGGAAGAAATATTTACACGATAAAAAATTGATAACCAAAATCTACAAAGAACTCAGGAAAATCAGCAAGAAACAACCAACCAATCATGTTAATAAGCTGGTGAAAGACATGGATAGGAGATTTTCCAATGTGGATCCATTAACGGCCAAAAAACTCATGAAAAAAATGTTCAATGTTCCTCATCATGAGGCAGAAGCAAATCAAAGCCACAATGAGATATTCCCTAACTCTAATAAAAATGACTTGCGTGAAGAAGTCCCCAAACAGGGCAGTGCCTGTGGCTCAGTGGGTAGGGCGCCGGCCCCATATACGGAGGATGGCGGGTTCAAACCCGGCCTCGGCTAAACTGCAACAACAAAAACCTAGCTGGGCGTTGTGGCGGGCGCCTGTAGTCCCAGCTACTTGGGAGGCTGAGGCAAGAGAATGGCCTAAGCCCAAGAGCTGGAGGTTGCTGTGAGCTGTGACGCCACAGCACTCTACTGAGGGTGATAAAGTGAGACTCTGTCTCTACAAAAAAAAAAAAAAAAAAGAAGAAGTCCCCAAACAGCAGGTGCTGCGTGGATGTGGAGAGAGAGGACTACACTGTGGGTGGGGCTGCAAACTGGTACAACCTCTGTGGAAAACTGGGAGGCAGCTGGAGGATCTTCAAGTAGACGTCGCCTGTGACCCAGCGATCCCACTGTGGACATGTCCGCAAAGGGAAACAGAACCTACACTCGAATATTTATAGCAGCACCAATTCACAGTTGCAGAGATGTGGGAACAACCCGAGCCCACTAATACGAGAATAGATTGATCACACACGATGGGGACTACTCGGCCATAAAGACAAATGGTGACCTGAAGTCTTTTGTGGCAACCTGGAAGAATCTGGACACTATTCTAAGTGAAATGTCACAGGAATAGAGAAACAAACAAACACATGTATTCAACACCAGAGTGGGTGTGATTGATCAATACCAGGGTAGGTGTGATCAATCAACACGTAACGTGCACGCGTGAAAGTAAAACTCAAATAAAATCAAGCTGGGGAGGGAAATTCACAGTTTCTGAGCTCAGCGCACGCCGTCTGGTGGGAGGCACACTCGACCTTGACTGAACTGTGAGAAAACCAGAGTGTGTGAAATGAACTTGTGTACCCCATATTATTCTGAAATTAAAACGAAAACATATACACACAAAAAGGTAAACCTTCCATGGCTGTTGCACTCAGGAAGCTATATTCTACCACTTGGGATTGGGGTTGTATACATACGTATAAAGGCACATAAAATTAATTTAACCATGCAATCGTCATGATAGGAATGTGTATGTCATATCATGGGAACACAGTCCAGGGGCAATAAACACCTGGAAAAGGAGAGGGAGGGTAAGAAGAGGTAACAGACCAGCGAAAACATGAAGGTTGATTAGTAGGATGTAAGCACTCCAATTTGTATAAATAATCAATACATTGAATCCCATAAGGGCATAAGCATGTTCATAGGATCTATGTACAAATGACTTAATTAAAAAAAAATAAACAATGAAAAAAAAAGAGAGAGAGAGTGACCAGGTAAGATGAAATACACGAGCAAAAACAATTTTCTCTAAAGTCAGCTTGGAGGTGTCATTATATCAACCATTAATCAGAGGCCAAACAACCAGGGAAGGAATTATTCACAATGTGTAAGCACAGAGGTACATAGCTACCATTTCTTAGGAAGATTTGCCTATTTTACCGTAAATCTGAGTCAAGGGGATAGATGAGTAACTAAATACTTCCCTTTTACAGTTGCAGGTGGGTGAGGCTGGTTGCTGAGGCTCACACTATAATCCCAGCACTCTGGGAGCCCGAGGCAGGTGGGCAGCTCGAGCTCAGGCCTCTGTGACCACCCTTAACAACAGCAAGACTCTGCGTCTACTAAAAGTGGAAAAAGCTATCCAGGCATTGTGGTGGGGCCCACATTTCCAGCTACTTGGGAGGCCAAAGCCAAAGGTTCTCTTGAGCCCAAGCGTTTGAGGTTGCTATGAGCTGTGATGACGCCACGGCTCTCTACCCAGGGCCACAGAGTGAGAGTCTGTCTCAGAAAACAAAGAAAATAACAAACAGACAAACAATTGGAGGTGCGTTAAGAAAAGTCTAAAGTCAGGGGGGCGCCTGTGGCTCAAAAGAGTAGGGTGCTGGCCCTATATGCCACAGGTGGTGGGTTCAAACCCAGCCCCGGCCAAAAACTGCCAAAAAAAAGTCTAAAATCTTAGATCCCACTGGTCTCTGACAAAATTAACATGCACTTTGCTTCCGTTCCACAATAGATCTAAGGAAGTTAAAATGGGGAAATTAAGGTCCAGGAGGCAGGATCCAATCTTGCCTGTCATGGCAAATAACCTGTTTATTTTATATTGTAAAATAACATCATTTCTAGATCTTCACAATCTTCTTCTTTAGAAAATGCAAGAATAAGCTCACATTGTCTCAAAATCTGTCAGTAGCTGTGTACAAACAAAAGAAAAGGCACTTCAGTTAGTTAGAACTAGAAAGAGACTCTTCTCAGGGACCACTCAGGCAATTCTTTTTCACGTGATAGTTGGCCCAGGCACTGAAGTAGGAAGCTGATCTCACTTTGCATGTAAATAATAAGGAAGCTTTTCAGAACTGTAATATCACCAAATTTCAAATGAAAATAGACTGGTGAGATTACAAAGTGCAATGAATTCTTTAAAAGGACACAAAACAGAAAATATAAACTATGTGAAAAATTGAGTGCAAGGCAGAGATCAAACTGAAGCCAGGTGCTCATTTTACGGCATTCATTAAGAAAGGTGAAAAATTGGCTTGGCGCCTGTGGCTCAACAGGCTAAGACGCCAGCCACGTACACCTGAGCTGGCGGGTTCGAATCCAGCCCGGGCCCGCCAAATGCTGCAACCAAAAAATGGCCGGGCGTTGTGGCGGGCGCCTGCAGTCCCAGCTACTTGGGAGGCAGAGGTAGGAGACTCGCTTGAGCCCCGGAATTGGAGGTTGCTGTGAGCTGTGATGCCACAGCACTCTATCCAGGGTGACAGCTTGAGGCTCTGTGTCAAAAAAAAAAAAGAAAGGTGAAAAATTAGGTATTTTTGTATGTTTCAGGAGGCACGGCTCTGAGCTCACTTCCTGGCTATCAGTGAAAATTGGAAACTGCTTTTAAAACATTAATTTGAAGACACGACTATCTTTTTATCTGTGTATCCCCCCACTCATCTTTCTATGACTTTTCCATCCATCCATACACATCCACCAGGCCTTCGACTCACCCACCTGCTGACCTTCTTCCTCCTTCTCATCTCTCCCCTGTTTCTCTCTCTCTGCCCCATTCTTGGGGTGAAGGTCTCTTTCTATGTAACTTATGCTGTTCCCATTTTGTACAAATTACACTTTTTATGAAATCTCATTATTGTGAAAGTATTTGGGGTTGTTTGCAACAAATTTGTTCATGAGATCCCAACTTTAAAACTTTCCACGTTGTTAGTGAAACGTAATTGTTCTCTTTTGTTATACAGAATTTAATCTTTGGCTCAGCACCTGTAGCACAGTGGTTATGGCGGCAGCCACGTACACCAAGGGTGGTGGGTTCGAACCTGACCTGGGCCAGCTAAACCACAGTAAAAACTGCAACAAAAAAATAGTCAATCATGGTGGCGGTGCATGTAGTCCCAGCTACTTGGGAGGCTGAGGCAAGAGAATCGCTTAAGCTCAAGATTTGGAGGTTGCTGTGAGCTGTGACATCACCGCACTCTACAGAGGAGACAGCTTGAGATTCTGCCTAACTAAAAAAAAAAAAAAAAGAAAGAAAGAAAGAATTTAATCTTCCATTACTTTACCATAAATAAGTGGCCTGAATCCATTTATGTGTTCAAACCACCAAGATTTTTTTTTTTTTTTTTTTTTGTAGAGACAGAGTCTTACTTTATCACCCTCAGTAGAGTGCTGTGGCGTCATAGCTCACAGCAACCTCAAACTCCTGGGCTTAGGCGATTCTCTTGCCTCAGCCTCCTGAGTAGCTGGGACTGCAGGTGCCTGCCACAACGCCCGGCTATTTTTGTTTTGTTTTGTTTTGCAGTTCGGCCGAGGCTGGGTTTGAACCTGCCACCTTCGGCATATGGGGCCAGTGTCCTACTCGCTGAGCCACAGGTGCTGCCCAACCACCAAGATTTTTACCGGTTTTGTACCTCCTGATTTTATTTCTTGCAGGGGAGGGCACTTCCTTTCAAGTTCCCAGTATTCCCCAGAGACACTGTACAGACAGGCAGGGCTGTACACCTTTCAGATGTTGAAAATCTAATCCCAATGTGACTGAATTAAGCGGTGAGGCCTTTGGGGGGGTGAGTAGTCAAGAGCAGTGCAGAGCCTTAACAAAGGACATTCGTGCCCTGATAAAAGAGGCCCTGGGAGCCGCCCCTCCCACTCTGGGAGGACGAGGACAGTGACAAGTTGCTGCCTCTGAACCAGAAAGTGGGCCCTCCCCAGACTCGAGTCTGCCCACGCCTGAACCCTGGACACGCGGCCTCCAGAACCGTCAGATATAAACTTATGTCATTTGCAGGTCTCCCCCTTGGTGAGTGTATAGTGGTTTTTCCAGCTCTGTTTTCATTGGGGGTAAAATGTTTGCCCTTTACTTTCAAAGTCTGAAATTCACAGACCTTTCCTGGGGTGGGGAGGGCAACGGAGCGATTTAGTGGAGGTGTCTACCTGCAAGACCTCAGTCTGTAAACACAGCAGAAAAATATCAGAGAGATGAGGAAGTCGGAGGTGGGAGCAGAGGACAGGGGACGGGAGAAGGGGAAGAGGGTGGAGAACAGGGAAGAAAGAAAGGGAGACGAGGCCCTGGTCGGGGAGGAGGGGACCGAGAGGAGGGCGAGGAAAGGGGGAGGGGGAGGGAAGAAAAAGAGAAGCTGAGGGCCGTGTCGGGCGCCTCCCCTCCCTTGGCTAGCTCGGAGCCAGGCTCGGGCCTCCATCTGGACAGACCAGTCGCCGGGACAGGCCCTCTTCTCTGGCTTCTGGTGGAATTTGGCCAGTGGCCTGGCTGGGCAGGGAGACGGAGGGAGGAGGGCAAATTACTCCCCTTAATCCCTTTCTGAAGGGTTTCCTGGGGCCAGGCTGTGCCCCTGGTCCAGGTCACCCTTCCTCTCGGGGACACCGTCTTCCCAGAGGTTGGTCACCTCTGCCCTGGCGCCTGCTGGCCTGGGCTGGGCACAGCCCCTTCCCTGTTTCTGGCTCTGAATTCCTGTTCAGTCCCTTTTGCTGCCCAACACGGCTGTAAAGAAACCCCTCTGAAATGTGCCATCTGAGCGTCGCTGGGACTGCAGGACTGTGGGAGGAGATTAGGAAAAGGATGAATTCATGGGAGAGGCTTTGGAGTGGAGGGAGAGAAACATGGGCAAACATGGGAACACGGCGACGGGTTCTCTCCTGGAGGTTTACAGAACTCATATGAAAGTGTTGAAGTTCGTGGTTAAGCTACCTGTTCAACTATCATTTATATTCAATGAGTGGCACAAATATTTGAAGGGATACAGCAGATTAAAGAGCAGACAGAGGAAAAAGAGATGGGCTGAGTCAGTGAGCATAGGGCTGTGACGGCAACTGCCATCCGGCCACGTGTTCAACCAGTGCCGTGGCCGACCACGGCATCTTCACGACTCACGGCTGACCTCAGCCAGCTCTACAGGCAGACTCTGAGTGCTGTCTTCTTTATACTTTTGAAGATCTTACAAATGTATGAGTAATCAATCAAGGTAAGATATTGTTATAAATTGTAAGTTTTAAGATACACAAACAGCAAGAGTGAGAAAGGACCCTGTCGATGGAATAGTGTTTCTTGGAAGTGAAATAAAGGACGTAACTCAGTCTATATCAACACTTTCATAGTGATCTACGTGGAATATAATCTTATAGACTGTGTAGGATGAAATACAACCTCTCTGGAAGAATAGGGTGTATTTAAGACAAAACAAAAACATCCCATCCGTGAATCAAATGGACATCAGCTGTCTGGTCTTTGAAAAGAATTATCTCTTTTGTCCTAAGATTAGCAGGGCTGAAGAGGAAAGAAAATAATTAAGCATCAGTTTCATCTACTAATTTCTTCAATAAAATAGTCCATCTATACTCAGGAATTGTCACAAAAACATTCAGCTTTCTAGAAGAATTATTACTGAATTTATATTAACCCCTGGGCTAAGTATGTAGGGACTGTTTTTAAAAACTCACTCATGTAAGAAGATACGGTACTTATCTATTAATCTGATCACATTCAGCAAGAATTATTTGCCCTGGGGTCTGTGCTACATTGTAATAAAATCAAAGGACATAAAAACGGCGGCAGGAACAGTGCTGAAATTGGAGAAGTATTGTTATGAATAGCAACAAGTACAGAGATGTGTATTTAAGGGAGTAACTAGAGTGAACAGAACCACTGTTCTCCCATGATTTAGGACAAATAGATAGTTATGGCTCATCTACTAAATGATCTGCTGGGTAGATATTTATAGATTATTATACAGTATATTATTGAGGATAAGTCTGGTTAAAAACAAATAGAGAAAAGAGCAAATGGCACAGTCAGGCTTTCAGTGAGGCCATCATTTGTAATATTTCTCGGGAAAAGTCTTGCTCAGAAAATCCTCAGCATAGCTAATGTGCCAGGGAAGGACTCTCCATTTTAGGAGTGCATAAATCCACATAAATTACTATTATAAGGATTCATCCCATAGCCCTTTTGGCATAAATGCACATCTGGTCTCTGTTTGTAATGAAATCAATTCAAAGCCCCACAGTGCATTAATAATAAAAATGTTCAACATATTGCAACCAAACAAGCCCTGCAAATTTAAGTCTGCAAGATTGCATTGCACATGTGCACCCTTCCAGCACTGATAAACGATGAGGCTGCAGAACATTTATCAAATGGCTCAAGATTCCAAAAGCAGACCTTTACTATTGTAATTATTTTTTCCACAGGAAACCCCATATGTATGTGTTTTAGAAGATTTTATCTGCTTCATTTTCAATGCCCCTTGGACTTCTTTTTTTTTTGAGACGGAGTCTCACTTTGTCACCCTCAGTAGAGTGCCTTGGTGTCACAGCTCATGGCAACCTCCAACTCTGGGGCTCAAGTGATTCTCTTGCCTCAGTCTCCCAAGTAGCTGGGACTACAGGTGCCCAGCACAATGCCTGGCTAGGTTTTCTATTTTCAGTAGAGAGGAAGTCTCGCTCTTGTCCACTTTAGCCTTGAACTCCTGAGCTCAAGCAATCCACTCACCTTGGCCTCCCAGAGAGCTAGGATTACAGGTGTCCAGCCTTTGCCTCTTGGACTTTTGTTCCTTTAGTTCACAATACCGCAGAAATTTCATTAATAACAAAATTACTATAAGCAATACTTTCTGGCTTGGATTTTCACTTTAAAAATAATTGCGTTGTGGAATTATCTCATGGCATATAAGAGGCTGGCGTTATAGCTGCCCTTAAATGTAAATGGGAGAATTTTTCCACATTAATTAAACAGTATCTTCACCGTTTTGTTTTAGGCGGGCATAAGAGAGAACAGAGAATATAGTTCCAGCAGATGTTCTCGGCAGACACGAGGTTTACCTTCTGTGTTATGTGATTGACCCAGGGAGAAGAGCAGTTGCTGAGGTTGGGTCCGCGGGGATCCCAGACTCCGTCGGGAGCGAGGCACAGGTAGGTCGACACCCCTACAGGACGAAAGACACACGTCTGTTTCTGTTTCTTAGAATGACTTCAGATCTGCCTCAAGTTTATTAACTGTGAGCAAAAGTAAAAATGAGATAATGAAACTGGGGCGGCGCTTGTGGCTCAAAGGAGTAGGGCGCCGGCCCCACACGCTGGAGGTGGCGGGTTCAAACCCAACCCTGGCCAAAAACTGCAAAAAAAAAAAAAAAAAAAAGAGAGAGAGAGAGAGAGAGAGAGAGAGAGATAATTAAACTGACAGAATAGAATGTCTGTGAGAACACCAGGTTCAGGGCTTGACCAGGAGTCGGCAGTGGAGGAATACAGTACAACGTACAAGCAGACAATAGTTTTAAGGCCCGTGCTGGTAGCGATGCCAGGCACGGAGAAAGAGGCCATGGTTTCGACCGAGATGCACCTGCCTCCCTGGAGCTTACTGCTTGAGTTTGCTCAGGCCAAGCAGCAGGTGAGATTTAAAGGGATCAGAGTGTGGGTTTGTCAGGAAAATGAGGCGGGAGAGCACGTTCCCGGCAGAGGAAACTTTGCTGTCTTCCAGAAACTTCAGCTTTTTTGAGCTGGGCTCTGCTGGATGAGGGAGTTGATTTAATGAGGCTGGAAGGGGAGATGAACCAGACCTCAAATCCCCCAGCATCTGGGGGTGCTGGAAAATCATCAGGGAAAAATAAGCAGGGAGAGATGAACAGAGGCGGGTGTCAGAAAGTGACTCTGGCAGCAACGTGGAGGACGGGTTCAGGGGCCAGATGCAGGGAGGGTGCAGACGCTGTCATAGCGGGGGACAGTCTGTGCGGGGCTGGCCGAGCACGCGGGAGCATGGACAGGACGGGGTAAAAATGAGGCAGGAGGGTAATCTGAGAGGGCTTCAGAAGGTCTCCTGAAATCTCTTACCCAGTTTACACAGAATAATAATGACATATTTCTTTTTGTTGTTGTTTTTTGTGTTTTAGAGACAGAGTCTCACTTTATCACCCTTGGTAGAGTACTGTGGCATCACAGCTCACAGCAACCTCCAACTCCTGGGCTTAGGCGATTCTCTTGCCTCAGCCTCCCGAGTAGCTGGGACTACAGGCACCTGCTATTTTTTTATTACAGTTGTCATTGTTGTTTAGCAGGCCCAGGCCAGGCTCGAACCTGCCAGCCTCAGTGTATGTGGCCAGCACCCTAACCCACTGAGCTAAGGGCGCTGAGCTTATTTTCTGATTCTAATAGCACCAGAAACTTTAGAAAAATATTTGTCCTCCCTTCTTTTTATCAAGTGAAGGATGATTATTGAATATGCCAGCAAAATATTTGCTAGGAAAAGAACTGACATGTCACCTTTATGAAGACCACGCCTCATAACCCACGGGATACGGAATGGTGGACACACACGGAACTTCTCTGAGAGAAACTGTCTTCCTTCAGGAACCAAATCAACAATATCCAAAGACACAAAGCCCTAATTATGCTTGTGCAGACACATCTATTGTATAGTTCTTTTACTTATGTATTTTAGGGAATAACACATGTATATATTTTTTTATTTTTGCTTTTTGCTCTTATGTGACGATATTATGAATCATATGTGTCATAAAAGGGGGCAGAGAGGTATTGGGTTCTTAACCATCTCTAGAGAAAACCACATGGGCTTTACCCGCTAGTGGGTGACTTTGTGCGGCCCGACTCCTGCTGAATCTCCCTGACCTTGAGAGCCTTGACCTCTATAGGACAACCACAATGACTAGGAAAATATAAAAAAGAATACTACGTTCTTTTGTGTTAAATATCAGGTTGTTTCTGTGATCACCTTCCAATATAAAAGACCTTGACCTTATTTTCTGCAGTCGGGATCTGACAGTTGGTGACAAGCATGAAACTAACTCGGGGTAATCAATGATTCGCTCTGAGCTGCTGCCCGGAGGGGCCGGCCCTCTGGAGTAGCCGGACGTCTGCGGCCTGACAGTCCCTGGACACAGAGACCTGGCCCTGGGTGAGAACCACAGAGCCTGCACCATTCCTACCACATTCTCACACCCGGGTCTTCAGGATGAATTTTCAAATGTTGGAACAAGTTCAACATCGAATCAAACGTGAAATATAATATGCAGTACCCCCCCCAGCACCTTTCCAAAATAAAATAGAAGAGGAAAGGAAAGAAAAAACACTAGAAAATCAAAGCAAAGCTCTAGCTTTGCTCTTCAGGGCAGACTCACCGATGGTCCCGGCAGGGCAGGGCTGCTTAGCTGTCTGTCCCTGACGGGTCTTAAACCACAGGATTTCCCGGGCTTCCACCGGCTCACAGCTTTCCTCCAGGGCCGGGATTTGGGAGGCTGCAGATGGGGGTGGTGTGGTCATGTCCGCGAGCTCCTCCACGGCGGGGGACGGGGTGCTGGTGCTGCGGTTCCGTCTTCCCGGCCCTGACGGGGTGGTGCTCCTGCCGGGGCCCCAGGCCGTGGTCCGCAGCGTGGTGCTGGTGGCCGTGCTGCCCATGCCCAGGGGTCCTGTGGTAGAGATTTCTGGAATAAAATTCAAAAGAAAACACCTCCATTTCTCATTCACAGCAGGACCTCAAGACGGCCTACTATTCAGAAGCCGTTTTTATTTGGTAGTTCCCGGGAACCTTAAAGCTCTAGAAGTCCTTGACTTCATTTTGATTTGAAACATGTTTAAAATAATACCCAGGACACTTTCAAAAAAAATAAATAAATAAAACAGATCATGCCAAATCTTATAGACAAAAGAAAAAGAAGAAATATTTCAAAGTCATTCTACTTGATCTGGATACACCTGATACTGAAATTGGAGAAAATATATTGTTATATAGGGAAATTACAAACATATTTTGAAACTCTCCTTTCCTTTTATTTATATAATATTAGTTGTCTTTTTTTTTGAGACTTTGGAAAAAAAAATAAGAAGTTAACTGATGACTCCATACTGAGCCTCAGACTCAAAGCACTCTATAATGTCTTATTTGACAATGTGAACGTTACTTTCTTGGCATTATTATTACTAATATTGCTTAATATTTTGATGCAGTAATCACCTGTTTTCTTTTCTGAATGTATTTATCTTCGTTCATTCTTTACCTAGTTTTTGTTTCTAGTCCTTATCTTAAACATTGTTATTGTTATTAAATTTAAGCCTTTTAAATTCTGTGAAGGCAAAAACTGGAAACCTAATTAACACATGTACATGTAAAAATAAAACAATAAAAAATAAATAAAATAATAACACCCAGGCATCAGAGCGTCACCCGAATACCAAACAGCCATTCGACCACTGCCAAACATGGGTTCCTCCTAATGGTTCTTCTCAACTCAAATCCCAGCAAACAAAATTAAAGCAGGCATCAACTCTGCCATAAGCTTCTTAATGCTCTCAGCCTTTTTGACAATTAGAGGATTAAAATGTTAAGCCCTCTCCTTAGAATGATCACACTTAGTCTAGAAAGGAAAAGAACTATATAAAATACTCTTTTCACATTACACATGCACAAATTTCTAAACATGCCACAAGTAAGGGAGAGAGAGACAAAAAGGAAAAAAAAAGAGGGAAAAGAGATTAAAGTGCTTACAAGCTGAAAAATAAAGAGCAATTCTGAGTACAGTTTCCGTAACGCAACTGGAGTAGCTTTATAACCTACCCTGACGCTCTTAGAACTGAGCCGGCTAAGAAAATCTTCAAACTTGACATTTACTAATGTGAAGTCCAATAAGGTAGTTTGCAAGTACTTATGTCACTAAGTTCTTTTTTAAATGAGGTTTTCTTTAAATGAGAAAATATATTCCAATTTCCAAATAAAAATACTTAGATTCTTCGACCAGATGTTAACGGATAATTGACCTATAATGTCTAAAAGAAATGTTCTGACATACTATGAAAATAATCATAGCAGAGAATCATCATTCTGGAAAGTCCGATTCATTTTCTTATCATGGGAAGGGAACAGTGCACTAGTCTTCCATAGACCCCGCCCTAAGATTAGAATTCTTAGTTTTATTAACTGGCAACAAACCCCAGGGGCCTTGACCTTCGCTTGAGTCAAGATGACTCAGTTTGGGGGGGCTGCAGGGAGCCCTGCCGAGGGCCTGCAGCTGTCCGCCCTTCATTTTCTGTCGCTCCAGGGGACTCACAAAGTCGTCATGGGTACATGGAGCACAGAAAGCTTCCCGGAAACAGGCTAGAGATGGTAGGGAGAAGAATATTAATTTTTGTTTCTTTTTTTCTTTTTTCTTTTCTTTTATTTTATTAAATCATAGCTGTGTACATTAATGAAATCATGGGGTACAATGTGTTGGTTTTATATACAATTTGAAATATTTTCATCAAACTGGTTAACAGAGCCTTCATGGCATTTTCTTAGTTATTGTGTTAAGATGTTTATATTCTACATTTAGTAAGTTTCACCTGTACCCTTTTAAGATGCGGTTCCACCAATTACCCTCCCTCCATCCAGCCTCCCCCTCCCTACCCTCCCTTTCCCTTTTCCCTGTATTCTTGTGCTATAATTGGGTTTTAGCCTTCATATGAAAGCTATAGATTAGCTTCATAGTGGGGCTGAGTATATTGGATACTTTTTCTTCCATTCTTGAGATACTTTGCTAAGAACAATATGTTCCAGCTCCATCCATGTAAACACAAAAGAGGTAAGGTCTCCATCTTTCTTTAAGGCTGTGTAATATTCCATGGTGTACATGTACCACGATTTGGAATATTAATTTTTAGCGTTTGATCACTAAGCTGCAGCATTCCCTAAACACCACTTGGTATCTGCCTTCTTGCTCTCCCGCCCTCTCTTCTCCCCTCCCCCCTTCCTCTCACCATCCCTTTCTACGTGAACACCTGTGCTTGTAACTACATCTACTCAAAGTTCACACACCAAGGACAGTACCCTTGTTTCCCCTATTTCTTTCACATACGCTATGTCCCCCAAATTTCCAAGTCCTATTGATTCTATAACATTCCTCTATTTGAAATCCATCTCATTTTTTTTCTCTTTCTCTCCCTAATCCACTATTTACGTTCAGCTCACCCATCATCAGTGGATCAACACAACAGCCTTCTAATCCTTTTGCTGAGGAAGCAACACCAGAGCAAAATGGTGATACGGTTATTTCAATATTTATTGTGGCAAAATAAATGCTTAAGATTCATAAAAGTAAAATTATTGACACCGAATGTTTAACACAATTCCAACATAACAAAGTATTAACAATGTATCTCAAAATGCTAAGTGAAATTCAGTACTTAAAACTATAAACAGTTGAGGCATATTACTTGAATATAAAATCACTAAAATGTTTCTAAAACCTTATGTAAAATGACCTTGCAAATGAAATATTTCATACCATAAGTATTGCCTTAAAAAAAAAAAGTGTCAATGAGTGTCTCTGCTGGAATATAAAGAACTGTTCATGCAAAAGTCCTTTTTGAATGGATATTACTTGGGGAACGGTGTAGTTTAAACGTGTCCCCTGAAGTTGCCGTGTTGGGCACTTCATCTCCAATGGTGTTGAGGGGAGCACCTTTAGGTCCTGAGGGCTCTGCCCTCATCAATGGACTAATGCTGTGATTTTAGTAGTGGTTAGTTATCTGGGAGTGAGTTCCTCCTAAGAGGATGAGTTTGGAACCCGTGCCCCACTCTTCCTTTTTTTTTTTTTTTTAAGAGTCTCACTTTGTCACCCTAGGTAGAGTGCTGTGGAGTCACAGCTCACAGCAACCTCCAACTCCCGGGCTTAAGAAATTCTCCTGCCTCAGCCTCCTGAGCAGCTGGGACTACAGGTGCCCACCACAACGCCCGGCTATTTTTTTGTTGCAGTTTGGCTGGGGCTGGGTTTGAACCCACCACCCTTAGTAAATGGGGCTGGCGCCGTACTCACTGAGCCACAGGCACCGCCCCCTGTCCCAGGCTTTCATTTACTCTCCTCCTCTCTGTCCCTTGCCTTGGGATCACACTGCCCTTTCCCGACGTGGACACTTTAACCTTGAACTTCCCAGCCTCCCAAACTGCAAGACACAAATCTCTTTATAAATTACACTGCCCCAGCTATTCTGTTACAGCAGCAGAGAAAAAGATTAAGCGAGGGAGTTGTAAGGCAATAGCTAAAAGCTAACTAAGTATTTGTCTCTTCTTCCTTCAATTTAAATAATGTCAGCTCTCACTTGTACTTGGGAAGGGACCATTTTTAGTAGCTTTTATTTTTTTGACAGGTACTATAATCTTTTCATTGGTGATGAGCTACCGTTTCTGTTTCCAACAAAGGTTTCTTTGTTATTCTTTGTCTTTGGTTATGTAAAAACGGAGAGTCGGAATGGTTACCTGTTATTACTTAAATAATCTTATGCTCAACTTAACTTGTTTAGAAGTCTCTGGACGCGAGTAAAAATTGATTTTAAAACGGAGGCTGTGTTTGTTAATTGTGTCTTATTCCGAATTCTGTAGGTACTGAAGAATGCTTTCTAAAGGAAGGCTCCCTTCTTCAGTTCGATATTTTAATTAGCAGGTAACTCTAGGAGGACAAGGATTTGTTCGGCAATCATTGTCACTGTGACAAAATACGTGTTCACACATGTGGCCGGAAGTTTCTCCAGCCTGTGCCTCAACTGAACTAATGATCATGAGGGGCAGTGGGACCCCGCCACAAATTTTCGCTTGCTGTGCATCCAGACTACAATTTCGAACAGTTTGGAATTTTGGCGTAGATTAGATTTGCTACATGCATCCTTGTGCTTTAACTTTGTTTTAATTTTTTTTTATTATTATTATTTTTTTCTTTTGTAGAGACAGTCTCACTATATCACCCTGGGTGGAGTGCCGTGGCGTCACACAGCTCACAGCAACCTCCAACTCCTGGGCTTAGGCGATTCTCTTGCCTCAGCCTCCCGAGCAGCTGGGACTACAGATGCCCTGCCACAACGCCCGGCTATTTTGCTGTTTTTTTGCAGTTCTGCTGAGGCTGGGTTTGAACCCGGCACCTTCAGTATATGGGGCCAACACCCTACTCACTGAGCCACAGGCACACCCTCCCCCCCCCACCGTTGTGCTTAATTTGAATGATCCAGATTTCAATTTTCAAAGACAGTAGTATCACATCAAATGTGTACTTAACAATAGCACCAGGACCACATATTGGAAAGAAAGTGTTTAATTTTTTTCTAAAATTATCCTCTTCAAGCTGTTCTCCACTGTTTTCCAGAGGTACCTCTTAGGGTATAAATGAGGATATATTAGTTTTCTGAATACAATCCTCAAATGGCTTCTGCCTGCTCCCTTCATGAAAGCTGAATTTTTTTCATGTCCGGAGTCCATTGGGAATTTCTCTCTCCAACCCATCATCATGTCTCCTTCTCTTTACTCTTTAAACCATACAGAACTTCCAATAATTCCCTAGCCGCACCGTGTTTTCTGCCTCGGGGCCTTTGCACGTGCTGGGAAGTGTTCCTCCTCCTCTTTGTACCTGGCTGACCCCTGTTTGTCCCTTGAGAATTCCTGTAGATGTTACGTCCAAAGTCACTGGATTGTACATAATCCGTGTTTGCGAAGATTCTGTCTCCAGTTTTAACATTGAGCCCGACCGGAGTAAATGAGCTCTGAGGAACATCAGCAATGGATCAAGGAACGGGTGGAGGGGACCTAACACAGAAAGGGGAAAGTATCACAAAAGCAGGGGGAAAGATAAACAGAGGGAAACAGCAAACGGGGTGGGTAAGAGGTCCCACGGTCAACAGACCGGAGAAGTTGCTTTATGAGTGCATCTTGTTATTATTAAGAAAACCACTAGACTACTCAACAAGGAAATGGTCAGGAAGAAAACACAGTCCCCTCCAGGTGACTCATCTCAGACTAATCATCTTTAAGTGGATATACTTCCTCTGAAGCAATAACACTGATAAAAGAGATTTTTTTTTCAAGTCCATTTTGTTATGAAACACACGGAAAGGCCTTAGTGTAACACAGACAGACTAACGTGAGGGTCAACATGGAACTTATGTCTTCGGCACTGGGCCACAGAGAGATGTGCACAGGCAGGTGACGCTGCCCTGCTGGTCTCTAAGCAGAAGAAAGTCAAGTTTAGAAGCCGTCCCTCCCCTCCCCCACTCACTGCCGTGTCAGAGCCCGAGGGCTCTGCTCCAGACCAGCTTTCTAGTATAAGAAAGTTTTTAGCATAAGTACTGTCGTCAGCGCCCAGGAAAGAACTCATCATACTGCCCAATACAGGGACAAAAACCCCCTAGATTCACTTAAAAGCCATTGACTCAAAGTTCCAGCCTATCACATGCTGTAAAGCAGCAGTTCTCAACCTGTGGGCCGCGACCCCTTTGGACTGTGTTAAAAGTTCGTGGCATTAGGAAGGTTGAGAACCACTGCAAAGAGCCTGCATTTATCTCCCAGCCATGCAGAAGCACTGTGGCACTTGTTCAGTGTCCACCGTTACTGAATCCCACCTGATGACACTGCGAAAAAAACGAAAAAACTGCATTATTAAGGGCCTCATGTAACTGTACCAGGTAAAGAGGACTGTCTACAAGAAATTGAGCCTGAGTGACTCCTGACCCGTAACATTATATCAAAATTGTGCAGTTTTACTTATTATTTTGTCACTACTTTTGTGCTCAGTGTGATTATAAAGATCCATATGTTCACAAAAATATCTAAAGAAAACTTTTTGTTGTCTCAGCGCCTGTGACTCAATGGGCTAAGGCGCCAGCCACGTACACCTGAGCTGGCAGGTTTGAATCCAGCCCGGGCCCACCAAACAACAATGACGGCTGCAACCAAAAAATGGCCGGGCGTTGTGGCGGGCGCCTGTAGTCCCAGCTACTTGGGAGGCGGAGGCAGGAGACTCACTTGAGCCCAGGAATTGGAGGTTGCTGTG
>CAUYRH010110477.1:0-52992 GCA_963574655.1 Perodicticus potto
GGCCTGCCAAACAACAATGATGGCTGCAACCAAAAAACGGCCGGGCGTTGTGGCGGGCGCCTGTAGTCCCAGCTACTTGGGAAGTGGAGGCAAGAGACTCGCTTGAGCCCAGGAATTGGAGGTTGCTGTGAGCTGTGATGCTACGACACTCTATCCAGGGTGACAGCTTTGAGCCTCTGTCTCAAAAAAAATAAATAAATAAAATGAAATAAACACTAATAAACACTTAAAGAAAAAGGGAGCTATTATTGTTTCTTCACCATCATTCATGTGACAAAAACTTTGTTTTTTGGAGAGGCCACCTGTATTGGTTTCCTATTGCCACTATGATGAATTATCCCAAACTTAGTGACTTTAAGCACCACAAATGTGTCCTCTTACAGTTCTAGAGGTCAGAGGTCCTGGGTTTCACTGGGCCACAGTCCAAATGTCAGCAGGGCTACACTAGCTCCAGAGGCTCTGGGAGTGAATCTGTTTCCTTCTGTTTTCTGACATCTAGAGACTGCCTGCATGCCTTGGCTTGTGGCCCCTTCCTCCATCTCCAGCGTGGATCACCTCAACCTCTGCTTCTGTCCTCACTCCTCCTCTCTCTGTCTGTGGTCTTCCTGCCTCCTTCTTAAAAGAAACTTTGTGATTACATTGGGACTGTCCCACCCAGATAGTCTCTCACCCCAAGATCCTTAACTTAAAGGTATCTGCAACGTCCTCTCTACCATGCAAGGTGGTTTATCCACAGGTTCTGGGGATTAGATTGAACATTTTGGAGGGGCCATTATTCATACTTTCATGCCTACTTCATTTGGCCTCCCACACCCTGTTCACTTGGCTGTTTTGCTCCTCCAAGAGAAGGCTAGAGGGAAAAAGGATTGGTTTCTGAGTGAGCCCTGTGGCAGGTGCCCTGATCATCTGGGGATAGATTCTTATACTCCCACTAGGAAACTGAGACTTAAGAGAGGCTCAGTGCTTGCCCAAGAGCAGACAGCACACAGCACACACCAGGCGGAGCCTGGTTTACAGTCCACTGGGGCTGGCCGACTCCAGATCCCGTGCTCCTTTCCCCACTCAATGATGGTGTCTCTGTTCAGAGTCATTCAGCTCAGCTTGACAAGCAGATCTTGAGGGCCTACCTTGAGCAAGGCACCCTACAACAGATAACGTTGTCTTCTGTACTTTTATGCAGAATTTGTTACCTGACCTTAGGCAAGTCATGTGACTTTTTTTTTTTTTTTTTGGTAGAGACAGAGTCTCACTTTATCACCTCCTCGGTAGAGCGCCGTGGCGTCACACAGCTCACAGCAACCTCCAACTCCTGGGCTTAGGCGATTCTCTTGCCTCAGCCTCCCAAGTAGCTGGGACTACAGGTTCCCGCCACAACGCCCAGCTATTTTTCTGTTTTGCAGTTCAGCTGAGGCCAGGTTTGAACCCACCACCTTCGATATATGGGGCCTGCACCCAAGTCATGTGACTTTTTCCGACCTGAGTTTCTTCCTGTGCAAAATGAGGAGGGAGTTGTAGAAGAAATGAAGCCTGTGAGCAAGCACTTCACAGAGGAGCAAACTCATGGCCAGGAAATGTATGTAAAGCAGCTTCACTCATTAATGTGGCCAAGGTGGGAGATCCCTCGAGCTCAGGATTTTGAGATCAAACTGAAAAGAGCAGACCACCCCCTACCGCTGTCTCCACTAAAAATAGAAAGAAACTAGCTGGGCTTTGTGGCGAGCACCTGTCGTGCCAGCTACTCGGGAGACTGAGACAGGAGGATTTCTTGAGCCCGGGAGTCTGAGGTTGATGTGGGCTAGGCTGACACCATGGCAAGAGAGGAGTTAGGAAGAAAACACACCCCACATGACCACCAAGCCTCTGTCAAGCTGTCATCGGGGTGGACACAACAGTGGTCAGATTCCCTCTGCAACAGTCATGCCAGCCTCTGGGATGCCACCCCCTCCAGTGCCCATGAGTAAAGCTAAGACCTGATTCACGCTTCTGCCCTTCTCCCTTTCCCTCCACTGGCTCCCACTGTCCCACCCTGATTCTTGACCATAAGGAGAGAGGTCACAGGTTAGATTTTGCCACAAAGCCACCAAATCCCCAGAAAGGGCGAGGCCCTGAGGCTGGTTTGGGCCCAGGAAATGGGTCAAAAGCCAGTGCCTCATTACTGAAATAGTAGCAAAGGCCCTAGATGCTTAATCACCAGGCTGAGCTGATAGTATCTCTGACTCCCCACTATATCCCCGGAAGGGAGGGAGGGACCAAGGGCGACACCGGCCCACACTCACTGGGTGGGATGAAGGCACTGTTGTGTCCAAGGGCTCAGCACAGGGCCTGACCCATAGTAAGTGCTGAATAAATGGACACTGCAATTATCAGTGTTATCAATTATCATCGAAGGTAATTAACTGCTGCTGAAGTGACTCTTCACTCTGGTTACGTCTAGAAAGGACTTGAAGCCCATGATTTTGAACCCAAATCCATGTCACACTCCAAAGCAGTGAAAATAAAGAGGAAATAAAAGATTGTGCTTGGTGCCAGGCAACCCATAAAATAGAATTTGGGGCAGCTATTTGATCACTTGGTGGTGCCCTCTTTACTGCTAGTATTTTGACTGCTGTGCTCAAGTGCCCAGATGTAAAGTCTGAGGAACCTGGGAGCTTACGCCGGTCACCTGCGCTTCCGGAGTTTCCCATTCTGTAAAGCTAATGTAAAAAGTACTAGCAATGGACTTGCCAAATGATTAGATGAGCACCGGCATCCTGACTTTGGGAGCAAATAAGATCCCTGGAATAATGGAATGAATACAAATCCTTATATATTTCAGCAATGACCTTGGGTGGGTCTGATGCATTAGACCACAGACCTGCCTTAGAGACCATAGAGTCCATTAGTCAATAGGATTAGCACAGTTGTTGGCATTAGTAATTGCTCAGTAAATATAGTCATTCCTCAGTATCTGAAGGGGAGATGGTTTCAGAATCCCCCATCCCACAGATACGAAAATCCAACATTGTTCAAGCTGCTGACGTAAATGATGTCGTATTTACATATAACCTATGCACATCCTCCTGTATACTTTAAATCACCTCTAATACAATGTCAATGCTATGTAAATAGTTGTTATACTGCATTGTTTTTTATTTGTGTTAATATTCTTTTATACCACTGTACTTTTTTTTTTTTTTTTTTTTTTTTAGTATTTTCCACCTGTGGTTGATTGAATTCTCAAAAGAGCACCTGCAGATCCAGAGGGCCAACTGTAATGACCTTGGCTATTATCAAAAGGCTCTGAGCTGTCCTGGAGCCCCCGGGTCCTTACCTCCTTGGCACTTCTGTTAACTGACTTCAAGATTAGTTCTAAATCCACCCGGGCCTTGGCCTATCTACTGCTCCAACTCTGGTGCATGGCACCCAGATCCCTGCAATTGTCCTGGCCTCTACTCTTGGTCCCGTCAGCCCTCACCAAGCAGTCATGGTGATCATGTTTTTCAAATGGCTAAATCAGAGTATGACACTTACAACTCAACCCCCTCCCCGTGATTTCTAAGACGTTGTCCCTGCCTGTCTGTTCGATTGTGTCTTGATCTCGCTCACCTTCTTTCTGTGCCTGAAATGGACCGATCCTGCTCCCACCTCGGGACCTTTGCCCTTGCTGGGTCCCGTCGCGGCTGTCCCATTCTCATTACTCAGGCTTCAGTTCACACATCACTTCCTCTAAAAAGGCTTTTACAACCTCCCTTTCCAATGTTGCCCCCAACATATTGCGTTGTTTCTTCACAGCAACACTTGAAAAGGTCGTTTTTAGTGTTTATGGCTTGATAGCTCCCACGAGTGAGGCTCTTTGTCTGTTTTGTTCATTTTAATATTCTCAGGGCCTAAAGAATGTGACTAGTATATACTTATGGATGTTAGAAATATTTGCTAAATGAAGTCATTATTACTGTTGTTATTGTAACTTATTAAAATGCCTACAGTAAGCTAAAAGAAAAAGTTGGGTTTATGGCCCAGCGTGTATCTCATACCTGTAATCCTAGCACTCTGGGAGGCTGAGGCAGGTGGATCCTATGAGTCAGGAGTTCGAGACCAGCCTGACCAAGAGCAAGACCCCCATCTCCCCTGCTCCAAAAAAAAAGAAAAAAATGAGATCGTTGTGAGGTATGACATCATGGCACTCTACCCAGGGCAACAGAGACTGTCTCAAAAGAGGAAAAAAAAGAAAAGAAAAAGTTGGGTTTCAAAACAGCATGCCATAATTTTCCCTTTTCTAAAATTTTGTCTCCAAAAGCCAATGTACACATATTACATCTACATATGCCCATGCATACACAAATACACCTATGCACAAGGTATATAAGATATACATGCCCAAATGTATATACAAAAGTCTGTAAGGAGATATAGCAAATGTTGCATTTTTTGTTTATAATCAGGATGCATTTATTTTAAAGACAGAAATAATCAGCTCTGTGCCTGTAGCTCAGCGGCTAGGGCTCCAGCCACATACACCAAAGCTGGCAGGTTCAAACCCAGCCTGGGCCTGCCAAACAACAATGACAACTACAACCAAAAAATAGCCAGGCATTGTGGCGGGCGCCTATAGTCCCAGCTACTTGGGAGGCTGAGGCAAGAGAATTGCTTAAGACCAAGAGTTTTTAAAATTTTTTTATTTTTTAATTCTTTTGCAGTTTTGAACCCGCCACCTCTGGCATATGGGGCCGGCACCCTACTCCTTTGAGCCACAAGAGTTTGAGGTTGCTGTGAGCTGTGATGCCACGGCACTCGACCGAGGGCGATAAAGTGAGACTCTGTCTCAAAAAAAAAAAAAGAAAGAATCTATAAGACAATTTCTATGTTGAAAAACATCAAGGTTATAAAAACACTGAAAAATGAAAAATGGCTTTAAGTAGTCAAGGGGCTATTAATAAACCTGTTTATGTGAAACCTGGGGGGAAAAAAAAAAGAAAAACACTTAGGTTAAAAACTTTTTTTTAAATAAAGAAAGCAACCAATAAGAAATGGAGACCGTTCACTGTACCTAGAACCTGGACTTAAACCAATGAACACCACAATTCATTTCCTGTTCAAATTACTAGCAACCCAAAGGGGTCTGAAACTGTCCCCAGACATCACACAGGCTGGTGTGGAGAGACACATCTTCTCCTGGTGTTCGGCTCCAGGAGTAACAGAGAGAGCATGGGAATCCTGAGATAAAGGGCATTGTGCAACATGGCGAACAATGTCCTCGGCTTCAGCAGTGATACCGACACACTCTTCAGCGGCTGCTTGTCACATCCACCCTCTATAAAAACTAGGGTATAACATCAGATCACAAGTCAGCAAAGATATTTTTGCATGTGGCAAAACTAAAGTGCCTTGGGTACATTGCCTAACTTGTGGATGGAATCACCAGCACTTACATCATGTTCGAGCACCTTAAATTCATGAACTGGTTTAATCCTTGTATTAACCGTGTGCAATAAGCACTGGTATGTTGCTATACATCCTCCTCCTTTTACAGAAGAATAAACGAGGTACAGAAAAGTTAGACAACAGGCCTATGGTTACACAGCTAGACCGTGGTAAAGCTGGGGTTTAAACCCAGGCAGGCCAGCTCTGGCTCTCTGGGCTCCTCCTCAGTAGGCGGTACAGCCCCCAAAGATGCAGGGGCCTGGGGCAGTTACACATTCCTTTTAATTCAAACTAACTTCTTTTCTTCCTGTCTACCCAGATACCATACTTTGCCATGTATAATGTGTACCTATGTTTTTGGCCCAAACTTTCAGGGGAAAAAAAAAAATCTTTTAATTTTTTTTTTTATTTTGAGACAGAGTCTCACTTTGTGGTCCTTGGTAGACTGTAGAGTTCTATGGGGTCACAGCTCACAGTAACCTCAAACTCTTGGGCTCAAGTGGATTCTCTTGCCTCAGCCTCCTAAGTAGCTGGGACTACAGGTGCCCACCACAACGCCTGGCTAGTTATTCTATTTTGAGTAGAGGCTTGCTCAGGCTGGTCTGGAACTCCTGAGCTCAAGCAATCTGCCTGCCTTGGCCTCCCTGAGTGCTGGGATTACAGGTGTGAGCCACTGTACCTGGCCTAATCTTTTAATTTTTTTTTGTTTTTTTGAGACAGTTTCATTTTGTCGCCCTCAGTAGAGTGCTGTGGTGTCATAGCTCACAGCAACCTCCAAACCCTGGGCTTACGCCATCCTCTTGCCTTAGCCTCCCAAGTAGCTGGGACTACAGGCGCCTGCCACCACGCCCGGCTATTTTTGTTGCAGTTTGGCCGGGGCCGGTTTCAAACCCACCACCCTTGGTATGTGGGGCCGGCGCCCTACCCACTGAGCCACAGGCGCTGCCCTACTCTTTTAATTTTTTTAATTTGAATTTTTGTTTTTGTGTGTGTTATGAAGGAATTTTAGAGTTCATTTTTTAACATATTTTGGTACAAGAAATTTCATGTAATTACAAAACACAAGAAGAGATACAAGGTACAAGAAATTTTACATACTGATAGTACATAAAATATGGTACTACCCATAATGCATAGCCTTACTTTTCCCTCATAAATTAGGGCAGAAAAGGTGGCCATTATACATGGCAAAATACGGTATTTTGACACTTGTGCTGATTTAATCGGCTCAAGTGATTTAATCGGCCAGCCCTATTCCATAAGGCACTGGTCTTTAATGAAGCATGGCTGAAGGCAATTAGCTTGCAGATTTGAATCCCAGCTTTAGCCCTTTTGGCCGTGTAGCAGCTAACTGCTCCAAGCCTAGTTTTCTCCTGTAGAAAATGGAAGAACTCACACTTCCAAGGATTATAGAGATTAAAGGAGATCATCTGTGTGACTGTGCCTGCCCCAGGACCCAACTCCATTCATTAAGAAGGCACGTGATAAAAGTTAATTCTTCTTCAGAAGCCAAGCCCACCAGCCATTCATCTATGCAGTTTCTGCTTCCATAAAATGGAAAGTAATACTAATACCTGCTTCCCAGGGTAGTTGTAGCGATTTAATCCAATAATATATGTACCGTGCTTAGCACGTGCACGGTCCATGCATAGGAAATGTCAGGGTATCGTCATTGTCATCATTGTGGTGCTAGTAAGACAAGGTGGGCAAGGGGGGGCCTCTCTAGAGCCACCTTTCCCGGGCTGTAAACCATGGATTCCAGGTAGGTTACTTCATCTCTCTAAATCTCAGTTTCCTCACCTGAGGAATGGGATAATAACAGTACCGAAATGTGACAGGGCGTGTAATGCTTTGGCATGCTGCCTGGCAATTAAGCCCTTAGCTACTATACTCTCTAATGTATGTTTACCAAGTGCCCACTTGGCCCTGAGCACCCATCCCTGTGGGGCAGGAGTTAGGCTGATTTTCCATCTGAGGAGTCCTGGGCTGGGATCAGGGGTCTCCATTTGAGGATTCTTGGTTTGTAGACCATCTGGTCAACAGCTGGCAAGCAGTTCACACTAGAATGACCAGCTTCCCCCAGGGAAGCCAGCCCAGGCCCTGGCACAGCAGGTGGGTGGAAGACTAGCTGGCTTGAGGCTCAGGAATGAGCACATCCTAATGGCTGTGAGCTTGGCAGACACCTTTGGGAAGCTGAGGCCCACCTTCAGGGCCAGGCATCCAGCTCCCGAGTCCTGGCCTGAGGCCCAAGGGAAGTCCTGGTCTTGCAGGCTTCTGAGCAGGAACTTTGTGCCTGAACAGAGCCTCCATTGTGTATGGTGGCAGCGGCAGATAACTGGCCCTGGGTGGCAAGTCACTCACCAAAGGGCAACCATTGACTTAATAACTGGAGCGATCGCTGGGCTGCACCAGTAGGACCACTGTGCTGGTCTCCAGGGGTAAGCATCACCAGGACCGTGACCGCACCTGAGGGGGACCCCACAGCCTCACAGCTTGGGACCCCTCCATTCCAAGATGTCTAAACTATGCCTGTTATCCCCACAGTAAAGCTGGAAACTTCGAGAAGGGGAGAGTGCTCAGAAATCCCCAGAGGTGGCTCGGTGCCTATAGCTCAAGTGGCTAGGGCACCAGCCACATACACAGGAGGTGGGGGTTCAAATCCAGCCTGGGCCTGCCAAACAACAATGACAACTACAACCAAAACATAGCTGGGTGTTGTGGCGGGCACCCATAGTCCCAGCTACTTGGGAGATTGAGGCAAGAGAATCGCTTAAGCCCAAGAGTTGGAGGTTGCTGTGAGCTGGGACGCCACAGCACTCTACCCAAGGTGACATAGTGAGACTCTGTCTCAAAAAAAGAAAAAAAAAAGAAATCCTCAGAGGTCTTCAATGAATCTAAAATGAATCTAGAGCTAGGTGTGGTGGCTCATACCCATAATCCTAGCACTTTGGGAGGCCAAGGCAGGTGGATTGCCTGAGCTCAGAAGGTCTAGACCAGGCTAAGCAAGAGCAAGACCCTGTCTCTTGAAAAAAAAAAAAAAAAAAGCCAGGTGTTGTGACAGGTGCCTGTAGTCCCAGCTACTTGGGAGGCTGAGGCAAGAGAATTGCTTGAGCCCAAGAGTTTGAGAGTGCTGCAAGCTATGATGCCACAGCACTTAACCCAGGGTAACTAAGTGATACTCTGTCTCAAAAAATAAAATAAAAGTATTAATCTAGTCCTTATGGCAGCCATGCCAGGTAGGATTTATTACTAGTTTGTAGAAGAAGCTCAGAGAGGTTGAAGTTAAGTGAATGACCCAAGGGTACCTATCCAGCCAACCTAAAAATCCCTTCCTGGTGCCCAGCCATGATACTCCCAGTGATATTGAAAGTAGAGGAAGTTTGACAGAATGGAAGCTGCCATCTTTTTTCTTTCAGATGGAGTCTCTGAGTATCACCCAAGCTGAAGTGCAGTGGTGCAATCGTGGCTCACAAGTGGCCTCAAACTCCTGGGCTCAAGTGATCCTCCCACCTCAGCCTCCCAAGTAGCTGGGACTACTGGTGTATACCACTGTGGCTGATGATTAGATTTTTTTAGTTTTTTTTAGAGATAGGGGTCTTGCAAAGCTGCCCAGGCTGGTCTCAAACTCCTGTCTTCAAGTGATCCTCCCACAGCAGGAGCCTCCCGGCTTGAAGCCACCTTTTAATCTTATTGAAAGTATCTACCATGTAGCAGGCACTAGGCCAAACAATGCGAGTACATTGTCTCATTTGATCTCAACATTCTCCCTCCGAGACAGGTCTCATTATGCCTCTTAACAGAAAAAGAAACTGAGACTCAGGGACAGTATTTGTCCCAGATCCCACAGCTGGTAAGTGGTAGAACCAGAATTTGAACCCGATTTTATCTGACCCCAAAGCCAGGATCTTTCCTGTCCATTTTACTGAACTCTTCTACATCCTACAGCCCAGGAGAATGCATTTCAGAGTCAGGGGTGGTGGCCGTGCTGGTGGAGGAGAAGGAGTGGCACTGGGGAAGAGGGGAAGAATTAAAGGCCAGTGGGAATAGGATACATGGTGAGTTATTGCCGTGTATTGACTGAAGCTGGAGTCGGGAACCCGGCAAGTCTGAAAATCCCACTTTATTAAGTATAACATATAGACAGAAAAGTGTAAGGTACATGACAGAGACATAGACCAATCACAAATTTGCACGAACTGAATGCCATCGTCAGCACCAAGACGCTGAAGCAGAACTTAGATTCTTTTGAGCCTGGCTTCCTTCATACAACATTGTGTTTGTATATGAGAAGTATGTTTTTCAACGTCACAATGAAACTTTTCAAACATACAGCAAAAATGAAAACACTTTATTAGTGAACATCCTTCAACTTACTACCTAAATTGTACTATGAACATTTTATTGTACTCATTTTTCTTTCATAGAAAGTCATACCTCTACCCATTCATGAATGCATCTATTTTATGATGGGTTTCAAGGAAATTGCAAACTTCAATATACTTCCCTTAAATACTTCAGCGTGCATTTCATTAACAAGAGTTCAATATTTCCTCACGATTTTTGTCCTTGTGGTGTAAAATTTATATATGATGACATGCACGGATCTTAAGTGCATGTTTATTGAGTTTTGATAAATGCACATACCTGTGTGACCACAAACCCTATCAAGACAGAGAATATTGGCCCAGCGAGGTGGCTTATGCCTGTAATCCTGGCACTCTGGGAGGTTGAGGCGGGTGGATTGCTTGAGCTCACAAGTTTGACGCCAGCCTGAGCAAGATTGAGACCCCTGTCTCTACTAAAAATAGAAAAACTGGGCGGAGCCTGTGGCTCAGTCAGTAAGGCGCTGGCCCCATATACCGAGGGTGGCGGGTTCAAACCCAGTCCCAGCCGAACTGCAACAAAAAAATAGCTGGGCATTGTGGTGGGCGCCTGTAGTCCCAGCTACTCGGGAGGCTGAGGCAAGAGAATTGCCTGAGCCCAGCGGTTGGAGGTTGCTGTGAGCTGTGTGACACCACAGTACTCTACCGACGGCGAAAAAGTGAGACTCTTTCTCTACAAAAAAAAAAAAAAAAAAAATAGAAAAACGGAGATAAGAGGATCACTTAAGTCCAAAACTGGAGGTTGCTGTGAGTTATGATGACACCATGGCGCTCTACCCAGGGTCTCAAAAAAAAAAAAAAAAAAAAAATAGAGACTGTTCCCATCACCCCAGAAAGTTCTCTCTTTCCCCTTCCCAGTAAATCCTCTTCCCTCTAGACTTCTAGGCAACCTACTGTCATAATATTTCCCCACAATAGATTAGTTTTTTCTGTTCTAAAAGTTCACATGGAATCACACAGCATATACTTTTTTGCATAAGGCTTCTTTCCTTCAGTGTTGTAATGTTTTCGAGGTTCATCCGTGTTGTTACACATACCATTAATTCATTCCTTTTTAATGCTGTCCTCTTGTAAGAATATATTGCAGTTTGTTTATTCATTCTTGTATTGATGGACAACTGGACCATTTCCAGTTTGGGGCTGTTGTGAGAAAGCTGCGATGAACACTCTTACACAAGCCTTTTTGTACATATATGCTTTTATTTCTCTTGAGCAAATAGGACTATAATTATTGGGTCACAGGGTAGGTGTGTTTCATTTTTTTAAAGAACTGACAGATCCTTTTCCAAAGTGGTTGTATTATTTTATTATGCCACCAACAATACATCATTTTACCACCAATTATGAATGAGAGTTCCAGTTGCTCCACAACTTTGTCAACACTTGGTATCGTCAATCTTTTTAATGTTCCTGGTATGTATGCAGTAGCATCTTGTTGTACTTTTAATTTACATTTCCATAAAAAGGCACTTTTTCTCCAGGTGGATATAGCTCCTTGCCGAGGCTTGCAGCTTTGTAAGCAGAGTACCTGCTCTCTAGTGCAGAGCACAACCTGCTTACCTATACACGGCGGCTCTGCTAGGTCTCTCTGCCTACTGGGCGTGTTGAGTAGAAGCCGGCCTTGAAGTACTATCTTCACTTTAAAAAGATAATAGCATTTATAGCAGTGGAGAGTGGCTGTTGCAATCACACTTTCCAGGTTCATATTCTACCATCACCATATCCCAGCTGTGCGACAATGGGCAAATTACTTAAAAGTTCTATATTATTGGAGGCTGAGGCAAGAGACTCGCCTAAGCCCAGAAGTTGGAGGTTGCTGTGAGCTGTGTGACGCCACGGCACTCTACCAAGGGTGATAAAGTGAGACTCTGTCTTTACAAAAAAAAAAAGTTCTATAACATATATATATATATGTATATATATATATTTTTTTTTTTTTTTTTTGAGACAGAGCCTCAAGCTGTCACCCTGGATAGAGTGCTGTGGCATCACAGCTCACAGCAACCTCCAATTCCTGGGCTCAAGTGAGTCTCCTGCTTCCGCCTCCGAAGTAGCTGGGACTACAGGCGCCCCCCACGATGCCCGGCCATTTTTTTTTGGTTGCAGCCATTACTGTTGTTTGGCAGGCCCAGGCTGGATTCGAACCCACTAGCTCAGGTGTATGTGGCTGGCGCCTTAGCCCGATGAGCCACAGGCGCCAAGCCAAAGATCTATATTATATATGAACATTATTTCCTCCAATTTATACATAGGTTTGTTGTGAAAATTAAAAGAGATGATGCTCCTAACACACTTAGCACAGTGCCTGGCACCTAGTAAACACCAGTAAACAAGTTGTTATTGTCGTAATAAATTAGAAAAGTTATATATGATTACTGTAGAAAAGTTAGAAAATAAATGAAAGTAGAAAGAAGTTTAAAGTCACCATAACCCCACCACTTAGAGATAACTGTCATTAATGTTTGGTGCATTGGGTGGCGCCTGTGACTCAAAGGAGTAGGGTGCCGGCCCCATGTGCTGGAGGTGGCCGGTTCAAACCCAGCCCTGGCCAAAAACTGCAAAAAAAAGTTTGGTGCATTTTTCTAGTACTTCTAAATAAAAATTTAAAAGAATCCAATTGGATCTCTCTCACCTCTTCTCATGCTTGAGAGGGACCCACTTCCAACTGTCTTTGAAAGTGCTCTAAGCGTTCTCTTTGTTTATAAATAAAATTTGTCTTTGTTAAAGTTTGTGTAAAACAAAACACCCAATTGGCATCATACTCTATATCCAGTTTCATATCCTCTTTCCTATATTTAATGCTGCATCATTAACATCTCCCGTGTCATTGCATGTTCTCTGAGACAGAGTCTCATTTTGTTGCCCTCAGTAGAGTGCTGTAGCATCATAGCTCACAGCAACCTCCAATTCCTGGGCTCAAGTGAGTCTCCTGCCTCTGCCTCCCAAGTAGCTGGGAATACAGGCGCCCACCACAATGCCCGGCCGTTTTTTGGTTGCAGCCGACATTGTTGTTTGCCGGACCTGGGGTGGATTCGAACCTGCCAGCTCAGGTGTACATGGCTGGCGCCTTAGCCCGTTGAGCCACAGGCGCCGAGCCTGGTTCTCTAATCTTGACTCTAACACGTGTTCGCTGTATGACTTTGGGAAAGTTATTTAACCTCTTTGTACCCTATTTTCAAAAGTCTAAGGCAGGGTGGTGCCTTTGGCTCAAAGAAGTAGGGCACTGGCCCCATATGCCAGAGGTGGCGGGTTCAAACCCAGCTCCGGCAACATTCTCAACCCCAGAGCCTGTACTTGGAGCTGGTTCAAGGACACCCTAGCCCTTTGGACCAGAACTCCCTCCTGTGTTCTCCTTGGGATGTCCCTGGACCCCAGGTGAGACTGGAGCCAGCAAGGTTTGCAGCAGGTAGACATTGATTCACGTGGGCAAATGGAATTACACAGATTGCCCATGCAGATGGGTGATTCCTGCCTTGTTACCCAATGCTCACCTAGTAGGTATAGTTTACCTGGGGACAGGAGGGTGCCAGGGCCTTGCTCTTTACTTGGAGGTCCCAGCCATACTCCATACTCATCACAACCCTATCAGGGAGTCTGCAGGATGCCATTTAAGGCTGCAGAAGGACACCACCTTCTGCAGCCCAGGAAGTCAAGCCCTGGTTGTTCACCTTGGGATGGGGGAACAGCTTGCTGGGCTCGTAAACAAATACGAAGCGAGTTGCAGTGAGTGACCCACACCTCCCTGAGATCTTTACCAGAAATTGCCAAATGCCGCCTTGCTTTTACTCACTCAGGAGCCCGGCCACATCGATGTTTTTGTTACCTCTTTGTGTTGACCTTATTCAACAACACAGGAAAAATCAACTGTGTGATTAATTCAGCTAAAATCTCAAGACACACTCTGTTTTGTATCTGGACACTACTGTTCCTCTGGGAGGAAGGAATTGGGCCACACGTTTGGTTTATTTATTTACTTATCCACACACATCTGGCCAGCTTTGCATGATGATTCATTTGGGGAGCGGTATGTGTATCAGATGGGACAGGATCCAAGGAGGAACCCGGTTGGGAAAGGCTGTTTGAATCCCGGAATTACCTTCCCAGTAACCTCGGAAGCAGGAGTTTCCTTTCAGTCCCTTTCTTAGGTGAAGCATTTCCTCCCCAGAAACCTCGTTCACTCTGACACTTTTGAACATTTTCCATAGGTAAACGAGATGGATCTCTTGGACTCAGTTGACACCTGGGTGACTCAAGTGGAGTCCTCAGGTAAACCCCACGGGCTCCGGAGCAAACCGTGGCATCCTGGGCAGGTTACCTAACCTCCTCAAGCCTCGGTTTCTTCATCAGGGAATAAACATTTCCCTCTTGGGGAGTTGCAGGGTTTCAGTAAGATCCCCCTGGCTATCAGGCTTGCTTCTGGGCCTTTGCACATGTTCTTTTTTTTTTTTTTTTTTGAGACAGAGCCTCAAGCTGTCACCCTGGATAGAGTGCTGTGGCATCACAGCTCACAGCAACCTCCAATTCCTGGGCTCAAGTGAGTCTTCTGTCTCCGCTTCCCAAGTAGCTGGGACTACAGGCGCCTGCCACAACGCCCGGCCATTTTTTGGTTGCAGTCGTCATTGTTGTTTGGTGGGCCCGGGCTGGATTCGAACCTGCCAGCTCAGGTATACGTGGCCGGCGCCTTAGCCCGTGGAGCCACAGGCGCCGAGCCTGCACATGTTCTTTCTGAGACACAGTTCCTAGCCAGCCTCTCACCTTGGTTAACGCCACCTGTCCTTCTGGCCACAGCTTAAATGTTATTTCTTCTGAGGACCCCCAACCTCGCTCAGGAATCCAGTTAAAAGCTCCCACAGTCCTTTGTACTTTTTCTCCTCAGTCTCATGATAGCTGCAGTTTAAGTTTGTTTATTTATTTATTTATTTCTGACAGTCTCATTCTGTCACCCTGGGTAGAGAGCTGTGGTGTCATCATAGCTCACAGCAACCTCAAATTGCTGGATTCAAGTAATTCTGCCTCAGCCTCCCAAGTAGCTGGGACTTCAGGCACCTGCCACCATGCCTGGCTAGTTTTTGTATTTTTTTAGTAGAGATAGGGTCTCACTCTTGCTCAGGCTGGTCTCAAACTCCTGAGCTCAAGCCATCCACCCTCCGTGGCCTCCCAGAGTGTTGAGGCATGACCCCCTGGCCTTATTTATTTATTTTTAATAAATCTTTGTTAAAGTCTGCCTCCCTGGGCCAGATTGGGAGCCCTGTCAAGGAGGGCTGGGTCTTCATCGCTCATCTCTCCACCCCCATCTGTTCATGCAGGGCTGTCACGTGGGCACTCAGGAACCTAAGGGTCCCTTTCAGAACCCAGAGATGGCCTGTGGATCTGAAACCCCCAATACTAGCATGAGACCCTTAGACTTGGCGTCTTGTGGATAAGGGTTGGGACAAAGCCAAGGAGACAGTGGCAGAAGCCTCAGAGTTCAGACTGAGGCCCCCTAGAACATGGGGTTCAGTCGGTTCCCTGATTCTGTGGTCAGATCAGGGGTGGACAGGTCCAGACAAGCCTGTTCTGAAGCATAGGCCGCCAGGGAGGGCAAACCCATAGCCTCACCCATGCCACCTCGTCCCCAGCATACATGCAGGCTGCTAGGCACCTGGGGGAGCACAGCGGCTGCTTCCCCAGATGCAGTTACACCCTGACCTCCATCGTGAAAGAGAGGGAGGCCCATGATGGAGAATGAGGCCCCATCAGCCTCCCGTGCTAAAGGGAAAACCCAGAGACATGCCAACAATACACCCACCCACGCACACACACAGACTCCACTTGGGGAAAATTTTGAGGCAAGGCCCAGCCCTCTGCTGTGGTTTTCTTCATGGGCCCAGATATTTTCCTGTCTTGGTTTATAAGCTGAGCAGGGTGGGAATCTTAACAGGCATAGCCCAGCACCCCGGGGACCTGGGCGTCTGTGTGCCCTAGGAAGCTACATTGAGAAAAAGAATAATGCCAACAGCAGTGGCTGCCCAAGCTGCCTTTTATCAAAGACTTGCATGTGCCAGGCTTAGTCCAGAGCACTGTGCAAAGTGCTCCGTACACAGTGAGTGTTTAGCGAGGTCCTACTGTGTGCTGGCACCATATGCGGCTCGTGGGATACAGTCATGAAGAAAAGAGGTATAAAGTTGTGCCCTCGTGTAGCTGTCTAGTCTGGGAAGGCAGATGACAAATGAAACAACAAGCAATTTACATAGCAGCTGAGAAGGTGGCACATGGTGCTAAAGGAGAGAAGGCAGGAAAGGAGAGAGTAGAGTTGGGCAGGGGCACACTGTGCTTTAAAAATGATTGGTGGGGCTCGGCGCCTGTGGCTCAGCGGGCTAAGGTGCCAGCCACGTACACCTGAGCTGGCGGGTTCGAATCCAGCCCCGGACCACCAAACAACAGTGACGGCTGCAACCAAAAAATGGCCGGGCATTGTGGCGGGTGCCTGTAGTCCCAGCCACTTGAGAGGCGGAGGCAGGAGACTCGCTTGAGCCCAGGAATTGGAGGTTGCTGTGAACTGTGATGCCACAGCTCTCTATCCAGGGTGACAGCTTGCGGCTCTGTCTCAGAAAAAAAAAAAAAAAAAAAAAAAAAAAGATTGGTAAGTGAGGTGGCTCACATCGGTAATCCGAACACTCTGGTAGGCTGAGGCGGGTGGATCGCCTGAGCTCAGGAGTTCGAGGCCAGCCCGAGCAAAAGCAAGACCCTGTCTCTACTAAAAATGGAAACAAAACAAAACTAACCAGGCATGTGGTGGGGGGCACCTATGGTCCTATCTACTTGGGAGGCTGAGGCAAGAGGATCACTTGAGCCCAAAGAGTTTGAAATTGCTGTGAGTTGTGATGCCATGGCACTCTACCCAGGGCACAGAGTGAGACTATCTCAAAAAAAGAAAAAAAAAAAAACCAAAACCTGTTAAAGCCCCCCCTGTGTCAGCTCACATGCTCTTCATGACAAGCTCATGGAGTCATTACTCTTAGAGTCCCTATTTTATGGCTAAGAGAACTGAGACTCAGAGGAAGAACAGACTTGCTTAGATGGTCTCAGCCTGTTGAGGGCAGAACTGGGATTTGAACCCAAGTTTGATGCCAAAGCCTTAACCACCCATGAGACCCTGCTTCCTGGCACCTGTTGCCTGCCCCTGCTGGCCACAGCCTGAGGGGTGCAGGTATTCCACACCTGGGGGCTGTGTTCAAATTTCATCTGCTGGGTTACTGGAGAGGTTATAGAAGAGGGCAGCCGCTGAGTCTCCCAAGGGCTGGCATTCCTGCTGGGCATGTGTCTCCAAGTCAGACCTGTTTGGGCTGGACAGCCTGGCCCCTGAAAACGTTCTTTTGTGCTTTCTCAAAGGGCCTCACAAGAGGGTTAAATGGCCTAACATTAGTACTAATTTGGGGCTGACTTTCCTATTCAGCCAGTGACAAAGCCAGGTGTTTGCACAAGGCCTGAGGAATGGGACCACACGCACTGCCAGGGAGGAGGCCCATGCCCATACCGCCCTCCCAGGCACCTGTTCCTCTCACAGGTAACTGGAGCTCTGCTGGGGCTCCTGTTCCCCTGGCTCAGCTCTGCTCCCAGGTCTTCCCAGCCTTGGCCGAGGCTTTCCCAGAGAAAGGCCACCGAGGAAGGAGGCCCGGCTCTCCACAAGGGCCCACTCCAAATCCTCAGGGCCACAGGCAACAAATGTCTGCAATAATGAAAAATGAGGACAACCCAGTGTCCCCCTAAGGAGGGGATGGCTAAATACCTGAGAGGACAAACGTGCACGTCACCCAGATGGTCCAAAAGAGAGATGCAGGTCACGGGCACAGCGGCACAGAAGGCACCACTCAACCTGCTGTTGGGGGAAAACAGAAAACTTCAAAGGACTATATAGTAGGGTCCCCTTTAGGTCATTAAAAAACAACCCTAAATAGAAGTACAGCTCCTCCGATATGATTATAAACATGTACATACATTATCAGAGTCTGATTGTGGAGATTCAAAAATCCTTGCACTAGGGCGGCACCTGTGGCTCAGTGAGTAGGGTGCCGGACCCATATGCCAGATGTGGCGGGTTCAAACCCAGCCCTGGCCAAAAACTGCAAAAAAAAAAAAAAAAAAAAATCCTTGCACTTTGGTCAGAAAAATAATAAACATACATTGTAACCTAATTGTACCTTCACGTTAATCTGAGATGGATAGATAGAGATAGATAATAAATCCTCATATCTTATAAATGACTGACAACCCCTTGGGGAAAAAAGAAAAATAATAAATATAAATATTAAAAGAAGAAGAAGAGAAAGGCGCGGGGGAGGAAGAGGAGGAGAGAAGAAGCAATCAGTCTGAAAACAAACTGTTAAGTGTTTGGTTGTAGATGGGCACTGAGATGAAGGTAGACTTTCAAACTTTTTTGTGTTTTCTTCTGAGTTGTTTTTTAAATTTTAATAACAAGAATATATGTATATACATATGTATGCTTACGTGTGTGAGAGAGAAGTACTTTTAATGAATTCCCATTTTGTTATACGAGGTCTGACAATTAAGTTCTCAAACTCATCCTAGAAAAAGTGCTACATACCTCATTGCTGAATGCCGCTATGGTCACCTTTGAAGCTAAGCTCAGATTCCTAAGATTCCTAAGCTCAAGCAATCCTTCTGCCTCAGCCTCCCGGGACTATAGGTACTAGCCACTGTGTCTGGCTGATTTTTATTTTTTGTAGATATGGGGGGCCTTGCTATGTTGTCCATGCTGGTCTTGAACTCCTGACCTTAAGTGATCTTCCCACCTGGCTCTCCCAAAGTGGTGGGATTATAGGCCTGAGACACCATACCTAGCCCTTCCTCCCACTTTTAAGGTTCAATTTGGCATCCTCCTGGTGCCCATGGGTGACTTTTGGTGTGTCCATATTTGAACTCAGTTTCTTCCCCTTTGCAAAGTTTTAACTAATTTAAACCTCACACCAATCCTAGGAAATAAGTATTATTGTCCCCATTTTACAGATGAGCAAACCAAGGCTCAGAGAAGCAAAGTAACATGCCCAGGATCACACCTCTGGTTAGTGGGGCTGCGGGCTCTCAGCCATAGTCACTGTCTCTCTGGGCTGTGATCGTTCTTGCCCCTTCAGGCTGATTCAGGAGGTGGACGCCCCACAGGGTCCTGGTAATGCAGGGCTCTTATTGTGCCCTGCTCACCCCACTGCCCAATCCTTGGGTTTGAACTCCTTTACTTGCCTCTTTCCCATTTCTCCACAGACCTTTTCAGTTGTATCTCCTGCCACTTCCTTTCCTGCGCCCTAGTGCTGTGCCCAGCCCAGCTACTCCCTATTCCCCGGTTACACCCTCGTTGTTCCTGTGTCTAGGACTTTCCCACTGCTGTTCCTTCCCTGGCCCGGAATGTGTTCTCCTGTCCCTGTCTATCACAATCTTCTCCACCTTTCCAAGTACAATTCTGATGCCATGAAGCCCTCCTTGCTGTCCTGTGCCAAGGCTGCACACCTTGACGGCCTCTAGTCTCCAACAACTAACTCTTAGGCACCTCCACACCCTGCCCCACATCCAATTCTAAGAAATTCTCGTTGACCAGCAGCTGGGCTGCACCTTTGTTCCTCTTCCCACCCCAGGTACTAACATGTGGAAGCGCAGGCTCGTGTCCTTGCCCCCACTGACTAGCATAAGACCCAGCATGTGTTCACTGATAGTAAAGCATGTTTAAACGTGATCGGCCCCATGAGTTCATTCACTAGCTCCCAACAGTATGCTGGGGTCTCAAAGCCTTCCATTCCAGGGTTTCTTAAGAGTCCCTCAATAAATATGTCCACCATCTTCCATCACACCCCTGTGCATTTGCCATGCTGTTCCTGCCACCTGGAATGTTCTTCCCCACCTCAATTGCCCACAGAATCCAAGCCTTTCACCTCCGTCAGCGCAGAGCTAATCCTTCTTCTGAGATATCTCCACACTTCACACCTCCCTGGGTAAGGACCATGCTTGCGGCTACACCGCAATGGATTTGTCTGTAGGACTCTCCCCTGATGGCTCTTTGAGGCCAGAACATGTCATGTCATCTTTATGTTCCTGGGACCAAACATGGTTATTTTTTTTTTTTTTTTGAGACAGAGCCTCAAGCTGTCACTCTGGATAGAGTGCTGTGGCATCACAGCTCACAGCAACCTCCAATTCCTGGGCTCAAGCGAGTCTCTTGCCTCTGCCTCCCAAGTAACTGGGACTACAGGTGCCCGCCACAACGCCCAGCCATTTTTTGGTTGCAGCCGTCATTGTTGTTTGGCGGGCCCGGGCTGGATTCGAACCCGCCAGCTCAGGTGTACATGGCTGGCGCCTTAGCCCCTTGAGGCACAGGCGCCGAGCCAAAACTTTTTTTTTTTTGCAGTTTTTGCCGGGGCTGGGTTTGAACCTGCCACCTCCAGCATATGGGGCCGGCGCCCTACTCACTGAGCCACAGGCACCACCCCAAACATGGTGATTTTTAAGTATTTTTAGAAGAAGACCTCTTTCTTCAAAAGAAAAAAAAATCCATATAAAACAGATACAAGGACAGTAGTTCTTGACAGAATGGGGAGGTGGCTGAGGGGAGCCCTGCCACTGCGTCATCTCAGACCCTGGTTGGGACCTTCTCTTGGAGCTACTGGTCCTTCATGACACCTGGATCAAGATCGTGGCTCAAAAAAGTCTTTTAAAATGATTTGAAGACCAAACTCAGCCAAAGATTGAGTTCCTTAGACTGGAATTTTAGACACCTTGCCTAGAAGAAGGGCAGCAGTGGGGCTCTGGCTAAGGGATGGAGAGTTGGGGCCTCTGCCCCATTGCTCACTGGCTGGGCAGGGGCCTCACATCTCTGGACTTCATGGTTCTCATCCGTAAAATGAGAGTATAACAACACCTAGCCAGGCCTGCATGTTGTGATTATTCCTAGCCATTGGGGCTGCCCTCTCTTCTCCCCAAATCACCTCATTTGTTATACCCGGAGCGAGTGGAACAAGGAAATGCCAGCACACTGAGTCCAAATTAAGCAAGGGTCCTTTATTAATCAGCCAGGCTGAGAGAGTGGGCTCAGGCCTCAAAGTCTCTCAACCCCTAGAAGCAACGGGTGGAAACCTTTTACAAGGGGCTTTTGGTAGGGGAAGGGGAATCCTTAATGCAAGCCGAACTTGACAAGAGCCAACACCTGGTGAGGAGAGTCCTTGCAAGGGGAAGCTGGGGTTTTGCAGTTATTACTGAACTCTTTCAGCTGAGCTTTCTGTCTTAAAGGGGGCGTGTTGAAAGCCCTTAGCAATATGGAGTTGGGGCATAACACACTCATATCCACCTGAAAGATCACTGCAGTTGAAACATAGTCCAGTCTGGCATAACAGTCTGAGCAGGGATCTTGGTACCAATATCGGCTCTGGCACCGGCCGGCTGTGTGTGATTTGCCAAGTGGGGAGGAGAATGGCTTGCAGGGTAGAGAAACCTCATAACATGGAGGTGAATGATGTGGCCGGGCCCAGACTGTTCTGCTTTGAAACCTGGCACCCTCACTTTCTAGCCCTGTGGACCTCAAGCAGGTTACTTAACCTCTTTGGGCCTCATCTGTAAAAAGGGGGTAATAATTGTGTCACTTCCTAGGATTGGATAAACTAATACACATGCAATGCTTAGAACCGTGCCTGGCACATAGTAACTGCTCATTCATATTGTGCACGGTTAATACTATCCCACAGGGCTGTTCTGAGGACTAAATTAGATCGAACATACAACATGCCCAGCGCAGAGCCTGGTATATGGCAAGAGCCCAATTAAGAGGTGCTATATGAATTGGGCTCAAATTCAGCATATTACAGATGAGCTCTTGGGGGAAAATATTAAAACAAACAAACAAACAAACAAAAAACCTGAGCAGAAACTCTAGGACTTGCAGTCTCACTCAGCACTGCCCTGTGAAGGGGGGTACAGCATATTCTCCATCTGGGGGGTGCCCCACGGTTCAGTGCTCCCTGATTCAGAGTCGAGTGCCCCCTCCCCCTTGTCCCCAGACCTGCCTCCCTCAGGACCCTGTGCCTGCCCATCCATGTGGTGATTAGACCTGAGCCCCAAAGCAGAAAGATTCTATCATTGCCCCAGGGCCAGGGGTGGCAGCAGGGGTTCTAATTATGGGTTTCATGGAATATAAGCAGGTCCTTTAAGGGCCCTCCTGGGGCCCCTCCCAGCCTCACCCTCCTGGGTGCCCCCAGAAGCCGGCACTCCCAGTCCATGTCAAGCTACATTTACTGACAGCTTATTACACATGCTTTATGTGCAATGTCTTATTTAATCCACCCAAATGGTGTTATTTCCCCCCATTTTATAGATCAGGAAACTGAGGCTCAGGGAGGCAAAGTGATTCACCCTAAAGGAAGTGCCCACAATCTTAATCCTTCACCCCAGTTTGTATCCCAAATGGTACCACAATCTTGCTGTGATCATACAGTTAGGAAACGGGGCCGTGGAATCTGACAGCCCTGGGTTTGGTCTTCGCTCTGACACTGTGTGATCCTGAGCAGTCACGTCGTCTCTCTGAGCTTGGGTTTCCCCCTGGGTTTATTGTGAGGGCTGAATTTGAAAATAGGTGTGTCTGTCAGTGCCTGGGATAGACGAGGGTCAATAAGGATCAGATCCCATTCTTTTGCTGTTGTTACTATTGGTCTTTATTGATGGGAGTCATGAAATCACCGTCTACTTAGTTACGAACATCAGGGCACCAGGAAACCTCTCGGTACTAGTCTTGCCAACGTGAGCTGTGATAATCCACTTTCTGATTTCATCCAGATCCTGAGTCATGAAAATGTGGGCTGAGTCATTGGGTTTCTATTTTGCTTATGTTAAGCTCGCACGTTATGAGGTCTGCGGTAAGCAGCAGGGAGCTTTCAGGGAAAGCAAATTAAACCAATCCCCCAATTTGCTGTGTGACTGGAAGCCGGGCAGTGAAGCTCTGGTTCTCAGTTTCTCCCCAGACTGAGCGTGTCAGTCTTTTGCCAGGAGGCTCCTTGTGGTGACCCGACAGTAGAGCCTGGAGCTCTTGGAGGGAAAAGGGTTTCAGAAGTCCTGGGTCTTTCTCTCCTCCTTTCCCTTTTCTTTTTATTTTTTTGCGATTTTTTTGGCCAGGGCTGGGTTTGAACCCACCACCTTGGCATATGGGGCCGGCGCTCTACTCCTTTGAGCCACAGACGCCGCCCTCCCTTTGCTTTTTAATAATGTTTTCTTCATCCTGTGATAAATGCCTGGGGAGGGGAAGATACACAGTGAGGAGGGAAAGAGTGAGGGGCGTCATTTACTGAGAAGGAGTGTTTACGGTGTCCCTCCTGAGACAGAGCCCACAGTTCTAATTCTCTCCCGTGACCCACTTCCCTCTAGCCTAGAGCGAGTATCGCTCTGATTTGTGGGTGACTGTGTGATGGTCACCTCCCTCCAACTTACTCACCTCTCCCAGCAAGGCAGGAAGGAAACACTGCGCCTGGCATTGGGCAATGCCAAGGACCCGTCAAGGCTCCATCCACCCCAGAAGCAAAGCTGGGCTCCGGGCTGCCAGGCCCCACCCCCCGCTGTGCTGGGGCTTTGTTGGGTGATTCACGGGCTTGTGCACTCTGGCTGTTATTATGTGCCTCTCATTAATGAGCAGGCTTAGGATATTCAGGATTTCCTTAATTAGTGCTTCCTCCATCCTGAGTATTCTATCTTGGGACTTTATAGGTCACTTGCAGCGTTTACAGCCTTGCACAGTCTGGCACTGTACCGGGCAGCTGGCTTCCTTTACTGGAAAGGGGGAGGGGGAACAGAAAATGCCTGGCTCATTCTGGTAGACAGATAGAAACTATTTCAATCAGGTCAGGTGGGCTTTTGCTCACTGAGCGCCATGAGCTTGCCATTTCCTGTCCCCAGAGGGCAAATATAACACAACTAGGGTGGGACTGAGCAGATTTCGTATTTACATTTCTTTTAAGATTCAGAGTCTCGGCTCAGTGCCTTGTAGCTCAGCAGCTTGGGTGACAGCCACATACACCGGAGTTGGCGGGTTTGAATCCAGCCTGGGCCTGCCAAACGACGACAATTACAACAAAAAAATAGCCGGGCTTTGTGGCTGGTGCCTGTAGTCCCAGCTACTTGGGAGGCTGAGGCAAGAGAAATCACTTGAGCCCAAGAGTTGGAGGGTGCTGTGAACTGTGACACCATGGCACTCTACGGAGGGTGACATAGTGAAACTCTGCCTCAAAACAAATAAATAAATAAATAAAAATAAAATAAAATTCAGAGTCTCCAAAGACAGCACAGTAATATCTCATTCGTTGCTTTTGGGGAGCCTCTTGTTTTCTGAGGTAAATCTGTGCAGTGGCTGTCACCTCAAGCTGAGGTGGCGGGCAGGTGGCTTGGAGGTAAGGGGATAGACGACTCCCAGTCAACCAAACTCCTTTCTTTTCATCCTGTGGCGTTTGACACACCAGCACGCTTAATAAAACAGGCCGCGGGCACAGCAGGTCCAAAGTGCTGATTCAGCCATGCCACTTTCATCCTGGGCCTTGACTGTTTAACAGGCACGATTCACAAGAAGACATGGAGGAGTTTATCTCCTTAATAAGCCACCCTGAAGTCAAGTGTGCTTAATCGTGTTCATCTCCCAGAAGGCTGGGGGTGGGGGGAAATCATTTCTGCTTATACCGTATTAATAATTTACCCGGTGTGCCCAACAACTATTGATGTGGTCATTAAAACTAATGGAAGAAGCTATAGTTATTTGGAAAAAGTACGTTTATACAACACATTATCTTGTTTGTGATTCCATTTTTGTGGGGGAAAAAATCTGGACAGAAAAACAATTCGGCGGATTTTAGATATTATGGGCATTGAATGGTAGTATAATGTTATTTAAAATTTTATTTATTGCCTTTGAAAATATTGAAGCATTTCCACAACAAACATATGTTACATTTAAAAAAAAAAATAGGCCAGGTGTGTTAGCTCACACGGGTAGTCCCAGTAAGTCAGGAGGCTGAGGCGGGAAGATGGCTTGAGCCTCGCCTAGGTAACATAGTGAGACCCCCATCTCTAAAAAAATAAAAATAAACAATAAGCAATAAAAGTAAATCCTAGGATATCCCTGGTAGATTATCCAATCCCAGTTTAGCTTAATCTGTCTCTCGGAGTCAGACAGAAACACCTCAACATCAGTGGCCAATTTCTGCTTTTTACATCTCCTTCCTCAATTCAGATCTACCTCCCCAAAAGCCTAGGATTTGAGGCTAAAGAGAAATGATCACCCTTTATTCTGTTTGACTCTGTGATGCTTTTTGTCCCATAATGAGGGTTGTCACAGAAGTCCTCAGGGGTGGGAGTGGCTTTTTCCTTAGCCATAAAATGTTTGGTTTCTCCTTGCCTCTGCTTCATCCCAAGAGGTAGGAGACTAGTACTGTGCAGTTCTCAGAAGGGGCTTATTTATAAAAATGTGTGCTTTCACCCTGAGTTAACAACCATAACTTCAGTGTGGAACCGGCCGCCTCCCTCCCAGCCTCTCTGGTCCGGGTGCGCCTCTGGAAGGCAGGCCTGCGGGCAGCCTCTCGGAGGCTTCTGGGGCTATGGCTCTTCAGCTCCCTCAGAAATGGCCTGACTCCTTACTGAAGCTTAGCATCAAAGTCTCAGCATTGCCTCCCCTGAGGAAGGAGAGGGGTTTATTAAAAAAAAAAAAAAAAAAATGTAGGTCTAGAAGATCAAAAAGATGATAACAGGTTGTTTGGGAGTAAAACAACATTTTTAGTTGAGGAAGCCAGAAAACCAATTCTGAAACCCTAGTAGCATCCCGTGGGACAGGGATGGGAGAAATGACTCTGGCACTCCAGGGTCAGTGCTCCTGGGCTATTCTCTGGGCCTCCCTCCTGCCTGGAGTTGCAAAACACTGAGGTGTGCAGAGTCCTATGAGGTGCCCAGCTGCCGCTTCGGAGGAGAGGCCGCCAGCTCCTCAGTATGTCCACCCTGAGGACGGCTGTGTGAGGAGGAGGGCCGGGTGAAGTGGGGCAGCTCGCTTTCCTTTGGTAAAGGATGACAGAACAGACCTGCCTCAGCTCTCTGCTGACAGAACAGGGCCTCAGGAAGGCTTCTCGGTTCTGCTGGTGAAGGCTGGCAGGCTTGGCCCACAGAGGAGGGAAGCTGGAAGAGGGCAGAGCAGCCATGTGAGACCCGCTTGTGCTTTCCAACCACTAAGGCAGTCTGGCACCAGAAGTGTCCAGAAAGGCAGGGCTGGGCCATTTGTTCCTGAACTAGGCCAGCACATGGATATTCCAGTGAATATCACGTCCACAATGGGAGTCGAGGAATCTTGTAAAGCACTAGTTAAGAATGACTATGTTAACTAATAGATAAGACTAGCAGTTATTTACCAGTCAAAGACTACGGAGCTGGTAGACCTCGGTTCACATCCCAGCTCTGCCACGAAGAGCTGTGGCCTGGAACAAAGGGGAACCTAATACTCACTACATAGGGTGGTTAAGGAGCTGAGAAATCTCCTTGGCAGTGCAGAGCAGGGCCTGGAAAACAGTGGAAAGTAAAGAAAGAAGCTTAAAACAGGAACTGGGCAGACAAGTGTACTTGGGGGTATCTTGATTATAGGTTGTGATTAAACATACGTATGCATTTGTCAAAAGCCACAGAACTGTATGCCATAAAGAGCAAATTACGCTGAATATCAATTTTTAAAAATTGTTTGTCTTCAAGATTCCTTCTGGTTTTGACCTTATATGGATTTCTTCACCTGTATAATTGTTGCTGGAAAGCAATTATGTAATTGACATGACTCTGCATTGTGATGGGAAAAGGGTCTGTATAACAAAGCTTCTTTCCTTCCTTTTAGTGTCCTGGTACCAACTTACCTCCTGTTCTTTCAAGATTTACCCAAGGGACAGCCAAGGATGGCCCCTCAGACCTCCTGTGGTTACCAGGGCAGCGAGACTTCAGAACTTTAATGCTCAATACAGCAGCCACTAGTCACATGTGGCTTATTAAAACTTGAAATGTGGCTGGTGAAACTGAGGAAACTGTATTTTAAATTTCATAATCTTAATTTATATTGAAATTTAGAAACCAAATTGTGTGCAATACGTTCCTATTAAACACAACTGTAGGCCAGGCAAGGTGGTTCGTGCCTGTAATCCTGGCATTCTGGGAAGCCGAAGCGGATGGATTGCTTGAGCTCAGGAATTTGAGACCAGCCTGAGCAAGAGCAAGACCCTATCTCTACTAAAAATAGAAAAAAAACCTAGTAAGGCGTTGTGGCAGGCACCTGTAGTCACAGCTGCTCAAGAGGCTGAGGCAAGGGGTTCTCTTGAGCCTCAGAGTTTGAGGTTGCTGTGAGCTCACCACAGCACTCTACCCAGGGCGACAAAGTCAGACTCTGTCTCAAAAAATAAAAATAAGCACAACTGTATTGTTTTGGTAGGACATTTTGTTACTTTTTTCTTGAGATATAATTCCTATACAGCAAAATACACCATTTAAAAATGTTACAACTCAGGTATTAATATATTCAGCATCATTACTAAGTGCAGAACATTTTATTATCCCCCGAAGAAACCCCACACCTACAAATTGTCACTCCAAGTTGTTCCCTACCCCTAAACCCTGGCAACTACTAATATCTACTCTATCTCTATCAATTTGCCTATTCTGGACTTTCATAATAATGGAATCATTCACTATGTAACATTTTGTGTCTGGGTTCTTTCACTGAGCATACAAGGGAGGACAATTAAGTTTGTGAACTCAGCCCAGAAAAAGTGCTCATACCTCATTTGAAGCACTCCCCTTGGCCATCCAGTGACCTACTGATGTTCAGCAATGAGGAATGTAGCGCTTTTTCTAGGGTGAGTTCTTGAACTTAATTGTTAGACCTCTACTGTGACAGCTCTGATGGCCATTCTAGACAAAAAATAATTCCAAAATTGCTTCGAAGGATGAACTAGGTGCTGGCATTGGTGCATAGCTTCCCAAGGGCAGAACCTCGAAGGTTACCATAGTGATTATTTAGCAATGAGGGATGTAGCACTTTTTCTAGGATGAGTTGGCAAACTCAATTGTCCAAACTCGTATGTTTTCAGGGTATGTCCCTGTTAAACTTTACTCCTTTTATGGCTGAATAATATTCCACTGTAGGAATATACATTTCCTTTAAGCGATCATCAGCCAATGGACATTTTTGGTTACTAACCCCTGGAGATGTAGCATTCAAATGAGATGTGTTGTAAGTATAAAATACATAGCAAATTTCAAATACTTACATGAAAGGAAATATAAAATACCTCATTAGTGATTTATGTTCATCATACATATATTTGTTATATATCAGGTTAAATGAAATATGTCACGTTTTTAAAAAAGAGCCTAGAGGCAGAGGAGGTGTGACCGTCTTGGAGGAGGGCAGGGAACCTTCCTCTCGGGATCTCCTTATTCAGCTCACCCCGCTCAATGGTGTACCTGAATTGAGGGGTGCGGGTAGGGCCCAGGAGGAGTGGCCACTTTAGGAGTCACTCTGCCCTGGCACTTATGGGAGCTACAGAAAGCACAAGTCCAGGCAGGAGTAGGTAGATGATTTGCCTCTGGGAGGGGACCCAGGGCTGGAATTATTGGACAAAAGGAATAATTGGAGCAAGCCAGTGACAATAATGCCTTCTGCTGGCTCCTGGCACCTGGCCTGTGCTGGGCTGCAGAGCTGCCTGAGGCTCTTTTTGCTCAAGTACCCACATGCTTCTGGGTTCCTTCCTCAGCCAGGGACAAGAGCAGTAATGATATGAGAGGCTTCATTTCCCCTGGGCACCAAGGGCTGACCCTGAGCTGCCATCAGGAGGCTGGAACCTAGCTCCTGCTCTGTTACTAACCTGCTGTGTGTCCTTTGGCAAGTTTCTCCTGCTGTCTGGGTCTTGATCTCCTCATGGGTCAGATGAAGGAACTGTATCAGATAATCTATAAAATGTTTTCCAGCTTTAACATTTTTTAAGAGTTCTGAAAATAGTCCTGCATCAGACAGGTGTGGGACCAATGCCTGGCTTTTTACACGTATTGGCTTTGTATCCTTTTCCTTAAAATGGAGTAAATATTAGATACTGTAAGGTTTAAATAAGATAACCATTGCTGACCCTTGGAGCTTACTATATATCAAACGCGGTCCTAAGTGCTTTGCACAGATGAGCTTATTTAATCCTCCCAACAAACCTTGGGGTAGGTATTAGTAGTCCCACTGCCCAGTTCATGTAGTGAGGATGTGACAGAGCAAAGATTTTGAAGGCAGGTAGTCTAGCTCTAGTCAGTTTCCTTACCCATCATGCTGACCTGCTTTTAACACAGGCAGGAAGCATAAGGAGTCCTTAGTGGATGCTAAAAGGGAGAGGGAGGCAGATTGTTAAATTACCTCTGGTAGAAATACTAGGATGTTCCTCACTAAATAGATGGGGAAACCAACCTCAAAGGATGAAGTACCAAGCCCTGGGCCACTGTTAAATGATGACAGCGCAAAACCCAAGTATCCTGGCTCAGAGTTCCCCTGAGTATTTGAAACCCAAGTGATCTCAGGTTACACATGCAAATCCGCCAGCAGATAAGCAGCCCCAACCCAGGCTGATCTCAGAGCTTATCACTTGGCTGATTAATATCTGAAAATCAGGGCAGTGTTTCTGGAAATGCCTTTGCCTTCTTTGGTGGAGTCTCTGAATTTCATCCAGGTACGATTCTTAGTTGTAAGGTGGGTTTTTTTTGTTTGTTCATTTTGTTTTGTTTTGAGACAGAGTCTCACTATGTCACGCTTGGTAGAGTGCTGTAGCATCACAGCTCACAGCAACCTCAGACTCTTGGGCGTAAGAGATTCTCTTGCCTCAGCCTCCCAAGGAGCTGGGACTACAGGTGCCCACCACAATGCCCTTCTATTTTTTTTTTGGTTGCAGTTACCATTGTTGTTTAGCAGGCCCAGGCTGGGCTCAAACCCACCAGCCTTGGTGTATGTGGCTAAAGCCTTACTCACAGAGCTATGGGTGCCAAGCCAGTTGTTAGGTTTTATAGTCAATAAGAACTGGCTGTCCAGGGGCACTTAAAAAGTCACTTTTGGCTGCTTTTAATATTCAAATATTTCTTGAGTGTCTACTGTGGGCAGAGTGTGTACTAGGAACTATCTCCTGCCCTGCCCTCTGGGGAGTTCTCCGTTGAATCAGGTGGCTAGAAGAAATTCCCTTGCTCAACAATAATTGCTTAAAGATGGACACAAACGATAAAACCCAGTGTTGGTGATGGTGCAGGAACAAAGTCACTCATCCCCTACTGGCAGGAAACAAACTTTATGGAACCTTTCTAAAGGGCAGTTTGGTAATAGTTATAAAAAGTCATAAAATTGTGCCTACCCTTAAAACCTTGCAATTCTACTTCAAATTGGCCCAAGGAAATAATTATGGCTGGGCACAAAGATTTAGTCATAATTATGTTCATGCAGCTTTGTTTAAATAGTGAAATACTGGGTATACCCATGTACATTAACAAGGACCCAGTACTGAGGCACAGGTCTTCCATATAAAGATTGCAGCATCCTATCTACTGGGGGAAGAGGCTTTTTGCCTACTAGGGGGAAAAGGCAAGATATAAAAATGCCGTCAAATAGTGTGGTGACATTTTTTTGGTAAGAATGTCTATTTGCTATACTAGGAGCCTTTTTTTTTTTTTTTAAGTGCCATGGTGTCACAGCTCACAGCAATCTTTGGAGCTAACATTTTTTTTTTTTGCATTTTTTGGCCAGGGCTGGGTTTGAACCCACCACCTCTGGCATATGGGGCTGGCGCCCTACTCCTTTGAGCCACAGGCACTACCCCGGAGCTAACATTTTTAAAAGTCACTTTTAGGCATTATTTTAAACCTGTAGTATAGATGCTTACTTTAAAAATATTTAAATTATTGGGACCCTTAAATTTTTTAGAGATAGGGTCTCACTACGTCACCCTGCTGGAGTACCATTCAGAGGCACAATCATGGCGCACCATAGTGCCTTGGACTCCTGAACTTGAGTGATCCTCCTGCTTCAGTCTCCCAAGTAGCTGGTACTACAGGAGAACACCACAGCACCTAGCTTCACAGGTACTCTTTTTATTCTCATCTTGCAACTGGGGAAATTGAGGCTCAGAGAGGTTAAGCATCCAGTCCATATGTGTATAGCTAGGATTATGTGGGTCACATTGAAAGGTCTGAGACAGCATTATGGTCCATTATTTCACCACCAAGAAACACAGTCAACAGCACCCTTGCTGATTCACCTGTGCAAATTTCAACTTGCTCAGCTTATCGGTGTTGCTAGGAGGACTTCATTTGTTTCTGTCTGCGCAGATTTTATGTTTCTTGATTTCTGTGTATCCCAAAAGTTTTGTAATGACCCCTGTAGAATCCAACTCTGATAGCCTTGGTGCAACTACTTTCCTATAAGCAGAAAAAGGCAGGGAAGAATAATGGTGGTTCTCTTGGGATGAAATATTATGGATTTTTTTTTCCATTAATCTACAATTTCCATTGTTTTCTCCTCTCCATGAGCGTAAGTTGCTTTTGGAATTAGATGGAGGAAAGTTACTTTAAGTAACATTTGCTTCTTGAACTCTACAAATCACAAAAATTAGAAGCTTGAACTGTAAGAGGGTTTTTCCCTGGCAGGTTCTCTACCTGCCAGAAGGTTGTTCCAGACCAAGAGCAGGAAACCCTAATGCAGTGTTTTTCAATCTTTTTTATCTCACAGCACACTTGAACCTACAGTTAAACTTCTGCAGCACACTTATGTTGATCAAAAAAAAAAAAAGGAGTAAAAAAAAGAATATACTTAGTGTGCTTTGAACTTCTTTTGAAAATAATTATTTTCAAAATTTTTTGCAGCACACCAATTGAAAATCCCTGCGCTAACGTCTGGTCTTCAGAATTATAATAGTGGAACTTCATGCCCAGACACCCTTTCTCAGGCTGAATCCCAAAGGACAAGCTCTAAATGGTGGGCTTTATCTTCCTATCAGCTCCTGAATTCCAAGGCTGGGTCTTCAACAGCAATTAAAAGGTGAGCACCCAGATCCCAGGGACATGTATACTAAGTTGGAAAGCTTCCCACCACATTTTGGAATGACTTAGGAAAGAGTAGCCTAAATGGGAAAGATTCTTTAAAAACAAAGATGTATTTTTCCCTTTAAATCAGCTAGGGATCCCCACAGTCACCACACACCAGGGAGCTAACTTTTTTTTTTTTTTTTACTGATTGGCTGGCTGGCCTCTGTGCTAACTGTTCATGATGAAACTGCATCACAATTACTCTTAGAGAACTCCTGGGTTCCTACCATCTGAGGAAAGGGAGGGGTTGGTAGCTGGCCAAAGAACTATTGTGGGAAAGGGTTGGGAGGAGGAAGAGGACAGGTAGTTGTAATCATGGTAAAAATAGCAAAATGACAATAAACTACAGTAAATATTTATTGAGAACTTACAAATGCCAAGGGATTTATATGCATCATCTCATCGAATCTTCCCTTAAATCTCCATGAGGTAGGTATTGGCGGGAGAACACCCAGGCTGAGTGAGGTTAAGTGGCCCCAGGTCATGCAGCTAGTGAATGCTGGTTAGGATCATAAAGCCAAGTCCCCCTCTTGCCAAACCTCTCCTTCCTGGAGCCACAGGGAACCCCAGACAGCCTCTACACTCCTTAGTGCGCACGCACATATGCGCTTCACATAGTCTCAATTGCAGGGAAAACTGTCATTTTCAAGTCTCTTGGTCACAAAGATGTCACAGCGTTTTTTTCTGGATTTATGTGGTATTACTTAGAAGGTAGTTAAGCTTGATGACAGACATCTGCCTGTCCCAGGTCTGCATCCTCCTGCGGGCACTCTGTTCTAGTGATGGCAGGCCTCAGTATTCTCTTTTCCTTTTTTCTTTTGTAGAGACAGAGTCTCACTTTATCACCCTCGGTAGAGTGCCATGGCGTCACACAGCTCACAGCAACCTCCAACTCCTGGGCTTAGGCCATTCTCTTGCCTCAGCCTCCCGAGTAGCTGGGACTACAGGCGCCTGCCACAACGCCTGGCTATTTTTCTTTTTGGCAGTTCGGCCGAGGCCGGGTTTGAACCCGCCATCTTCAGTATATGGGGCCGGCGCCCTACTCGCTGAGCCACAGGCGCCACCCAGGCCTGAGTATTCTCAATGTAAAATGGAGACTGATAATAATACATATATCTACTTAATCACACAGTAACCCTAAACCTGCAATATAAGGTAATGTAGCTAAGCCATTCACATTATGCATATTTACCCATTTTCAGACCTAATGGGTATATACATAATCTACTATTTTAAATTGTACACAAACTTTATGGACACCCTGCAGTAAGTAAGTATGTGTATAAAGAACTTAGCCCAGCACATAGTAGGTGGTTAATACATGATGGCTGTTGTTCTTTATTTTTATCAATTTGGCCTCAACTCAATCTCACGTTTGTTGAGTGACTGCCCTGTGAGGGCCCCAGAGGCAAGCTCACACGAAGGGGGAAAAGCAAACAGACATGACCGTAGACTGTTCTCACAGAAGGCAGTCTTTATGAAGTGCCAGTATACACAAAACGCTTTGAGAAGATAATGGACAAAGGAGTGAATTCTTGTCAGGGAGGTTTGGGTGGTAAGATTTTTATTTTAAGATTAAATTTATAGCACAGAAAGATGCACAGATCTTAAGTGTACAATTCAATGAATTTGGGCAAATAATATTCACCCATATAACAAACACCAGAATCAAGATCTAGAACATTTTCATTCCCCAGAAAGCCCCTTCTAATTAATCCTCATCGCCCAAAGGCAACCACATTTCTGATTTTTTCCCCCACAATAGATTAGTTTTAGTTTGTTCTTGACTGCCACTTAAATGTAACCATTCAGAATGTCCTCTTTTCATGTCTGGCTTTTTTCATTTGCTATGTGGATAAGTTCTGAGTGAAGCCTGAGATGACTTCTACGATTGAATAAGCACCAGTGGAGGCAGAGGAGGAAATGTGAGGCAAAGGAAATAGCTTGAGAAAAAGGTAGAAAGAAAAGGAGAAAGATAAAGTGTATTGAAAACTTTGAAGAGGAAGTGTGAAGCTATTTTATTAACGTATTTATTTATTTATTTTTTAGAGACAGAGTCTCACCTTATTGCCCTCCGAATAGTGCTGTGGCTTCAACCTCCAACTCCTGGGCTTAGGCGATTCTCTTGCCTCAGCCTCCTGAGTAGCTGGGACTACAGGTGCCTGCCACAACGCACAGCTATTTTTTGTTGCAGTTTGGCCGGGGTCGGGTTTGAACCCACCACCCTCAGTATATGGGGCCAGCGCCCTACCCACTAAGCCACAGGTGCCGCCCGGAAGTGTAAAGCTTTTTCCAAACATTTTTACCACAGAAACCTTTTCTTCTGGAACATCTTGGGAATTACTGTGTTCCTCAGAATGCACTGGTGGGATTTTTTTACATGATCTGAAAGATTCAGAGTTATGGAGCAAAATGCCCAGAAAGATTGGGTCACAGCATGAAAGAGCCTGGAGCTATGAAGAGTGAACTCTTTCCTCAGGAAGGCACAGGGAAAGGAGAAGAAAGTGAGCTTGAACTGAGCCTTTCAGCTGCATAGAAGAAGAAGAAACTGGTTTATGCCTTTTTTTTTTTTTTGAAACCGAGTCTTACTTTGTTGCCCTCAGTACAGTGCCATGGTGTCACAGCTCACAGCAACTTCAAACTCTTGGGCTCAAGAGATCCTCTTGACTCAGCCTCCCAAGTAGCTGGGACTACAAGCACCTGACACATGCCTGGCTATTTTTAGTAGACATGGGTTTTGCTTTTGCTCAGGCTGGTCTCGAACTCCTGAGCCCAAGTGATCCTCCCAGAGTGCTAGGGTTACAGGTGTGAGCCACCATGCCTGGCCATGTCTTGTAGAATTCTTATAGAAACTATCTTCAAATTGGGTGCAGCTGGATTCTTTTTTTTTTTTTTATATAGAGACAGAGTCTCACTTTATCGCCCTCAGTAGAGTGCTGTGGAGTCACAGCTCACAGCTCCAGCTATTGGGCTTAGGCAATTCTCTTAGGCGCCCGCCACAACGCCCGGCTATTTTTTGATGCAGTTTGGCCGGGGCCAGGTTTGAACCTGCCACCCTCGGTATATGGGGCCAGCGCCCTACTCGATGAGCCACAGGCGTCACCCCTGCAGCTGGATTCTTCATTTACTAGGCACATGAAAAAGAAGAAATCTTTGGTTACTGTCCACTGGATGTGACAGTGACTACGAAGCAGGGTCATCTGTCACAATCTCCACTCTTGGAACGGGTCTCTTTCTGAAAAGAAGAGGGAGGAGCTCTGGGCTCTGTTCCCCTCACTGTTTGTCCCCTCAGACATGTCACCTCCCCTCAGTGTACTTCAGTTCCTCAACCACCAAAGGACTAGAAGGTGATCAGGTGAGTCTTCCAAAAATAGAGTCCGAGATATCCCTGGAAGGTAGGCAGAGCTTCACCTGCAAGACTTCAGTCAGGTTTGCACACGAAGTCCTGCTGTTGCTGAGGTTCTGGATTAACACTTGACCTGGGTTCAAATTTCAGCTCCATCACTAACCTTAAAGCAGTCATTTCCCTTCCCTTGGCCTCAGTCTTCCTACTTGAAAAACTAGACATCACCATACCTTTCTTCCTACTGTAAAGCCAGTAATTAAAAAAACACAAAATAATGGCTATAAAATATTTGACACAGTGTTGGGCACTAGGAACTTAGTAAAAGGTACCTATGTTTGTTAATGAGCACCGCTAAATTCCTCTAAAGCCCATTGTGTCTGTAAAGGGAAATTTGTTTCATTAAAATGGTTAAGTGACTTTTTACTGTAGGGGGTAAAAACTGGTAGAACCAGTTGAAACCAAGTGTTTTTTATTTTCTGTAAATCCCACCCATGTTATCCCCCCCTAGGGTTCAAAGAGAGCTTAAGAATAACTCAAGTGGAGACTCCTGTGGGTAAAAGGGATGCTGAATGCCTCCTCTATTCCCAGCATTTGTCTCCTGCTGGGTGTGACTCACACTGCTTGGTGGGCCAGGAAGGGGGGTGAGTATCAGAGGTCATTGGCCCCCCCCAAAGAAAATGTTCTATTTCCCAGGTGGAGCTTGTTTTCCAACAGATCAGAGCATCCCTAAGCTTTAGTGGAAACATCCCTTGCCATAAACTAATCAATTTTGATAGAATGGAGGGTGACTTGCTGAAGGTACCAAAGGGTGGAATCTCCCTTGTCTAACGTTTGGAGCTTGCTGGTTTTCTTAGGCCTGTTCCCTTTGTGAGGCAGGTTTTGCTTTTTATCCTCACACCTTCCCTGAAGCCTCCTGGTGGCTCCAGAAAGTTTTCTGGGTCTTGCAAAACAGTTCATCTGGTTGAAAGGTTCTGCCTAGAAGCTGCTGGATGGAGTGGCTTTTGAAGATGGTGTTAAGGCCCTGGGGTTTATGAAAAGTGATCTTGACTGATAAAGGCATCTGCCTATTAATCCTTTGGTTTCTTTTTCTTTTTCTTTTTTTTTTTTTGGTGCTTCAGAATGATAGATCTCAGACAGCTGGAGTGACCTTCAAACTAAAATCGTTCATTTCATAGTTGAAGTAACTGTGGTTCAGAGAAGGGAGGTGGCTTGCCTAAGGTCAACCCAGCCAATAAGCAGTAGAGCTAAAATTCCAACCCTGATCTCTTGCCTCTTCGTCCAATGCTGTCTCTCCTACTGCATAATAAAAGTACTAGTAACAGCTATAGGGCACTTACTGTGTGCCAGGCACCATGTATACTAAGTTCTTCATGTGCATGTAATCTTTACAAACATCCTATGAAATAAGCACTATTATCATCACATTTACAGACTCAGAGAAACAAGTTATGAAGCTTAGGGTCATAGCTAACAAGCTGAGCCAGGTTTCGAACCTGGGTCTGTCCCAAAACCTGGAGCTGTAATCGTTAAAACTCATCTACGTGTAAGTCTTTTCTTTAAAAGCCTTAGCTTTCAACACCCCCAAAGCTCTTTACAGGCTTCAGCAGAACCCCAAAGACTGAAGAGAGGAAGATGGAACTTGTTCCATCCAGATGCGGCTTTGTCCAAGTTGTCACTTTAGGCCAAGAGCAGCCAAATGAAATACTGTGACCCTATGTTGGGTCATCAGTCAATTCAGAGGCCACTGGTAGTTTTGAACTATGGCCAAATAGCCAAAGCCATAAGCTACAGAGTCAAGTCACTGTCACTTGCTTACCAGGATTTCATCTTAAAGGTTTCTCTAAGGCTCATCAGTGGGTAACACTGGGGATGTCTGTCCATGACCTAGGAGGATCTGAATGACTGAACTCATTGTGAAAGGGGAGAGGGCTGAGGTTGGAGGAAGCACCTTGAGAGAAAGAGCTGTCAAGGCATGAATCAGACTTCTAAGGAGCCTGGGCAAGGAGCAACAGTCACACTCACATCCTCTAGGGCAGGGAAACCTAGTGACTAACTCCCGTCACCAGGCTTATCTGCCCTGGGCTGAGTGCCCTGGGTGGCAGAGGCAAAGGAAAAGACAAGACAAGCAACTCACTGTTTCACTTGAGTAGCCAGATATGCCCATCCCCAGTGATAAAAACAATGGCTGACATTTATCAGGTCTTATCATGCACCAGAGTAGCACTAAATGTTTTCCTTCTGTTACCTCATTTACAAAGCTTTACCAGGTAGGAGTTATACCTACATTACGAATGAAGAAACTGAGACTCAGAGAGGTTAAAGGACATGCCCAAGATCCCACAAGTAGTAAATCGTACAGCCAGAATTTGAACTTAAGAAGTCTGGCTCCAAAATCCAAGCTCTCAAGTAGATGTGCTGTACTATCTAAGTGTTTACTGGGGCATATGAGCTGTGATAGATTTCTTCATCACCTAAAGGGCAAAATTAGAGGTCTAGGATTCCTTCAATACAAGAGATTTTGTAAAATTTGTTAACAAAACCATTTTTGCAAGAATCCAGTTTAAAGCAGAGGAAAAGTTTCCAGAGTAGAGAGTTCCAGAAAGGTTCCTCCATTGGGCTTTCATACCTTATCCATTTCTCTCCCCAGCCATGGTACAGCTGTTTCACCTGACCAAGTCCTTACCAAGTCACCCAAATGACTGCCCACTGAGGCAACAAAGTAGCAGTTCAGTGTTACAGTCAAACAGCCTGGGTTCAACACCAGTTTTGTTGCTCAGAGCCGCATGACCTGACGAAGCTCCTCAGCCTCTCTAAGCCTCAGTTTCCACATCTGTTTTACAACAATTGTCCAGACAATTGTAAGGACTGGGTGAAACAGAACAGGTAGACATGTAGTTTTCAAAAAAACTACAGACCTTGACATGTAGTTTTCAAAAAAATTATTACAATTTACAATGATTAAATAACTGTCCATATTCACTGAACGAAAGGATAAATGAATATGCAGAATATAGACAGCTGACTCTTGCAGTGGAGGAATTCCAGAGCAATTAGGGAATGGAAGGTAGGGGTGCACAGCACCAAAGCGATGAACCGAGTCTGGGAAGGAAAGCTGACCACAGCACGGCATGTACCCAGGCAGTGTGGGCATCCTGTCCAGAACACAGGCTGAGAGAGTCAGCAGGGGTAAATGACACCGATGGTGACTTTTGAGTGGCTGCCTTCTCCAGGGAAGGGCCAGAGGAGTCTTGATGCAAGACACACTTCCTAGGCCCCACCAAGCCAGTTTCTAAGTCTTTCCTCCTATTCTCCCTACTGCTGGACCATCTGGTCCTAAACCAAGGGCCTTAACATTTTTCCTGGCAGATCAGCCATGGATTCAGAATTATTCCCACTGCCAATACCACTAAACACCTAAATGTTCAAGGCTCAAGGCTGAGCACTTAATCTCTGACCACATGGCCTCTGCTTTCCTAGGAGGGTACAGAACTCTGAAGGGCCCCTGCAAAATTCTCCCTCTCTCCACTGTTTCCAGTAAGATCAGATCTAAATAAACATCAATGGCAGCCTCTGAAGGGAAAACTTTTTTTTTTTTTTGCAGTTTGAACCTGCCACCTCTGGCATATGGGACCAACGCCTTACTCCTTTGAGCCACAGGTGCCGCCGGGAAAACTCTTAAGAAATGTAATGGTTAGGACCATATAGGTTAATCATACCTATCTGAACCCCAGAGAAGCCAAAACAGGCCTGGTCCAGCCCCGCACCACCCCATCCTATCCTAGGAAGGCAGCTTTGACCTTGGCCACCTACTCCTGTTCAGCACTGGGGCAGAAGGGCCCACTCCATCCAAGCTAGACCTTGGCCATTTTTCCTCTGTACCTCTTGAAGGAAACTCTCATCTCAGGCCTCCAAACCCCCAGTTTGATCCCTGCAGAGAGCATGAAATACATTTTCAGTTAATTTACCATAGTGGTAGTGAAAATTAATAGGCTTTTGTCTATGATGCACTCTTTTATTTGGGCAATGTCTTGTTTAATGGCCTTTTTAAAATGCAGGTTGGTGATGGACCCAGCGATAGCCCTGAGCTGCTGGGGCCTGAGGCTCAGGTTCCTGGAAAGAGTGGGCCTCCTGGTCTTGCCTGGGGCCCAAGCAGCTGGGTTCTATTCTTTGCAGCAGGCTTGGCCCTCTCTTTTCAGGACTGAGGCTACATTCTTCCAGTACCCCTCTTTCTGGCTGCCTCCTGTTCTGGCTGGTTCCTGGCAACAGAGGAAGACAGTACTCTGGCTGTTTCTTCCATCCTAGTTCAGGCCTTCTCTGATTTGTTACTTTTTTTTTTTTTTTTTGAGACAGAGCCTCAAGCTGTCACCCTGGGTAGAGTGCCGTGGCATCACAGCTCACAGAAATCTCCAATTCCTGGGCTCAAGCGAGTCTCCTGCCTCCGCCTCCCAAGTAGCTGGGACTACAGGCACCCGCCACAACGCCTGGCCATTTCTTGGTTGCAGCCATCATTGTTGTTTGGCAGGCCTGGGATGGATTTGAACCCGCCAGCTCAGGTGTACGTGGCTGGCGCCTTAGCCCGCTGAGCCACAGGCGCCGAGCCTCTGATTTGTTACTTTTTAATAGCCATAAAGTTTCTTTTTTCTATTAACAGCAGGCTTAAAGTCAACAAGTAAGCAAAAATAAAATATAAATCACTTCTGACTCCTTTATCCATGATACTCCCTGGTAGAAATTATTTTGTATTCTTTCTCTCTATTCATATAAGCGGGTTCTAAAAACAGGAATAGACTAATTAAAGATAAAATGAAAGACTTCAAAGCAAGGAATCAGATCCCAATTTAAGACTCAGCTCTAAGAATGGAAATAACTTTGGGCAAATTGTTTCAATCCTAGGCCTTACTTTCCTTATTTTTTTATTTTTTATTTATTTTTTTTGAGACAGAGTCTCATGTCACCCTTGGTAGAGTGCTGTGGTGTCACAGCTTAAGCGATTCTCTTGCCTCAGCCTCCCAAGTAGCTGGGACTATAGGCGTCTGCCACAACGCCCAGCTATTTTTTTGGTTGCAGTTGTCATTGTTGTAGCTGGCCCGGACTGGGTTCAAACCTGCCACCCTCAGTGTATGTGCCTGGCACTGTAACCACTGTGCTTACTTTCCTCATCTGTAAAATAAGGATAACAAGTACTTACCTCATAAGGTTGTTGTTAAGATTACATGAGACTAAACACTGCGCCCAGTACCTGGCATATTATAAGGACACATAAATGCCAACACTGGTTCTGTAGGCACAGTTAACTTCCATGGCAATGAAGAGGCTTCTGTGCCTCTGAAAACAACTACATTTATCTTAATTTGCTTTGTCAAATCTCTGCTGAAAGGGTATTTATATTGATTCTAATTTTTCAGGATTATAAACAACATTCTGATGCCTATCCTTGTAGGTGAAACTCTTTGCACACAGAGATTATTTGCTTAGACAAAATTCCTATGAGTGAAATTTCTAGATCAAAGGATGATCTAAAATCGAAAGGCAAAGTGTGGACTGGCTTACTCTCCTTCCAGCAAGGAGAGCACCCGATTTCCTTCATTCTTGCCAATACTGGGATTATAATCTTCATCTTTGTCCGTTTGATAAATGTGGGGATGGAGGAGGGGAGAACTTGCTTGTTTCCAGGGTATTTATAAAGACTTATTTTTAAGGGGAGTTTTTAGGGTGACTTTAGATGATTATTCTTCACATCCAAGGAACCTCTAGGAAGGAATGTAGGTGGTGTTATTGGCAGAACTGTGATAAAAATCTAAAGTACAGAGTGTAAAAGGGCCTGGAGGCTGCCCACTCCACATCCTGACCCTTTGCGAGCACAGTTCCAGATCCATCCATGCCTTCAAAGAGCTGTATTTTCTCTGTACGGTGTGTGGCCAATCGCTCCACTTAAGGACAGTACTTCTGGGACCCCTTAGAATCTATAACAGTATCTAGGATGATGCATCTTGTCCAAAAGTAAAGGGTCGATCCAAAGTCCTTGGCAGAAATACTTTCAGTTTATCTATCAAATGGGGCCAATAATACATTCTTACCCCATCCTCCCGGAATGACTGTGTGGATCAGAGGAGATAAAGCACAGGAAAATATTTTGAAAACAGCTCATAGAAGGGACTGTTTTTAAGGGAGGCTGAGTGCTGACTGCTGTGAACTTAGCTGTGTATTGAGGCTGGAAACGAGAGGCAGCTGAGAAGACTTTTTTCTAACTGGGTGCTCACCTTTAACACCAGCTACCTTTTATTTGCTTTGGCTTTACATCAAGATCTCAATTTAATCTTCAGGTCAACTCCACTAAGGCATGACAGGGGAAATACTTACAGAAGCGAAGTCACTGGCATATGCTAATAAGAGGGGAAAACATGCATCTTTTTCACACTTTAGAGATCTTCCCTTGGAAGTAGGGGTAGAAGGCAATGGATCTAGAACTGTGCTTGCAGAAGGTCAGGATGTGGAATGAGCAGCCTCCAGGCCCTTTTACACTCTGTACTTTAGATTTTTATGACAGTTCTGCCAATAGCTGACTTGCCCAAATGTCAGTATCTTGGGCGAATTATATTCATTTATCCATTTTTCACTTATTCAACAAATTTTATTGAAGACATATTATGTTGAGACCCAGGACAGATCTACTTTTCTCTTTTTTTTTGCACTTTTTGGCCAGGGCTGGGTTTGAACCCGCCCCCTCCGGCATATAGGACCAGCGCCCTACTCCTTTGAGTGAGATCTATTTTTCCTTGCATAATTGCTGCCCTCCAGAAGCTTACAAATCCTATCTACCTTACACATACTATCGACTATGTAGTTTTCTTCCTTCCTTCTTTCTTTCTTTCCCCCACCCTTTCCTATCTCCCTTCTTTCTATCCGCCCACCCTAGGACTTGTTCCAGACAGGATCTCAGGAAGTTACAGGGACTGCTTCTACAGCTTTGGAGTCAGGTAGACCATAAACATTCTAGCTCTGTCACGAAGTGAATTACCAAGTAACTTAGATGTCACGTCACCTCTCTGAGCTTGTTTCCTCTTCTGTAAAACAGGGATAATCAGGGTAGCTACTTCATAGGACTCTTCAATTACAAGAGGTACATGTGAAGCACTAGAACGGTGCCTGGCACACATGAAGAACACCATTATTGGGCAGGGCCTGTAGCTCAGTGGGTAGGGTGCCAGTCACATGCACCAGGGCTAGTGGATTCGAACCCAGCCCCAGCCTGCTAAAAACAAAAAATAGCCAGGCGTTGTGGCAGGTGCCTGTAGTCCCAGCTACTCAGGAGGCTGAGGCAAGAGAATCACTTAAGCCTACAAACTGGAGGTTGCCTTGAGCTGTGATGCCATGGCACTCTTACCGAGGGCAACAAAGTGAGACTGTCTCAATTCAAAAAAACAGAAAAACACCGTTATCTAGTTTACTCTGATCTCACAACCATCATTTCACTGAGGAAGAAATGGAGGTAAAAAAGTGAAGCTGCTTGCCAAACATCTCAGGCAGTCAACCCCAGAGCATATACCTTTTAGTAACTCAACCAATACTCCAGATTCAAGCCCAAGTGAATCATTTGATCCCATTTTACAGGTAGGAATGGGATAGAGCATCTAAACAAGGATCTCAGAGTTAAGTGATAGTAACTTTTCTTAAGTCCAAAACAGATCTGATTCCTGAGATCACTGCTGAGAGCCTGCCAGTCAGACAGCTCTCATCCTTCACGCTGCAATTCCCAGGGAAGGTGTGAGTAAGGGCTCTGAATCTTCACTCTCCTTTTCTCCACCTCTGCCCCAGGAAGGATGGGGACACAATGGGCATTTAGTCAAAAGGAACTTATTTTGGTTTAATGACATTTAAACTGGAGCTCTGTACAGACTTTCTAATTATAAAAGCAATGAGAGTTCAATGTGGCACCTTTGAGGGAGGATGGGAAAAAATTAAAATCATTTCAGTGCTTACCAAGAAGTGCTGTTTGCATTTGGGTATATGTCCTTTCAATTTTTTTTTGCAGTTTTTGGCCAGGGCTGGGTTTGAACCCACCACCGCTGGTATACGGGGCCAGCACCCTACTCCTTTGAGCCACAGGCACCACCCCCTTTCAATATTTTTTATACAGGTCAACAGATTTTCATGAAGAGTTTGGATAATCAAAAATTCGTACAGTTTTTTGCCTCGGTGCCTGTGGCTCAAGCGGCTAAAACGCCAGCCACATACACCTGAGCTGGCAGGTTCGAAGCCAGCCTGGGCCCACCAAACAACAATGATTGCTGCAACCAAAAAATAGCTGGGTGTTGTGGTGGGCGCCTGTAGTCCCAGCTACTTGGGAGGCTGAGGCAAGAGAATCGCTTGAGCCCGAGAGTTGGAGGTTGCCATGAGCTGTGATGCCACCGCACTCTACCCAGGGCAACAGCTTAAGGCTCTGTCTCGGAAAAAAAAAAGAATTCTTACAGTTTTAGAAGAGGAAGGGCTATTTTTGTTTTGTTTTGTTTTGTTTTTTTAAGACAGAGGCTCAAACTGTTGCCCTGGGTAGAGTGCCGTGGCATCACAGCAACCTCCAACTCCTGGGCTTACGCAATTCTCTTGCCTCAGCCTCCCAAGTAGATGGGACTACATGCACCCGCCACAATGCCTGGCTATTTTTTTGGTTGTAGCTGTCATTGTTGTTTGGCAGGCCTGGGCTAGATTTGAACCCACCAGCTTTGGTGTATGTGGCTGGTGCCTTAGCCCAGTTGTGCTACAGGCGCTGAGTCGGAAGGGCTGTTTTAACAGAGCCTTCATGATCAATAACACAAACTCTGTCCTGTAAACAATTGCACAATCATGTAGTACACAGCCAGCCCTGGCTCTTAGCACTTACTCAGTTCAGTGGTCCTAACCTTTGCGCCTCCCCAGCATGCTGAAGAGAGCAGCATACTCTTCTGGAACAGTGGCTCACAGGCACATAATCTCAGAAAGGAAGGGGAGGAGGAGCAAAGAACTGTGCAACCCTCCACACGGGCAGACTGTAACATCTGGAAGAAGAATATAAGTGATTTAGAAAAAGAAAATCTAGGTGATTTTGGTATGGAACTCCACCCTTAGAATGGCTCACTAATCTGGTCTTAGAGAGAAACTGAGGCTCTAAGAGATTTACTCAGTCACACAGTTAAGTGGCCAGAGGTCAAGGAGAACTTGAACCCAGGATACTCTCTTACTCCAGTTCTACAAGAATGGAATCAGGAAGAAGTGGGTTCAAATCTCCATTCTTTAACTAATTAGTTCTTGACTTTTAAAAAATCACTTACTCTCTGAGTCTGTTTCTTCATTTGTAAAATAAGGTTAACACTTTCTTCATTAGGTTTACCTTGTGAATCAAATGAGTGGGAAAAAGGCTTTACTAACAGTAACTGAGGGCTAGGTGCCAGGCATAGCACCTCACACATATTATCTCATTTAAGCATCACAACGAACACTACTTTTTTTTTTTTTTTTAAGGAAATAATCCTTTATTTCTTACTTATTTATTTTTGCAGTTTTTGGCCGGGGCTGGGTTTGAACCTGCCACCTCTGGTATATGGGGCCAGCGCCCTACTCATTTGAGCTACAGGCGCTGCCCACGAACACTACTTTTATATCCATTTTATAGGAGAGGAAACTGACTCTCAAGTAGCTTTAGTGACTTGCTGAACATCAGGCAGGTAGTAAGTGGTTGGGCTACGATTTGAAGCGTCTTGTCAGTGTCAGAGCAGCACTATCATATAACATAGGTAACTTAGTGCAGTGCTTGCAAAATACAAACACTAAATAAACAGCAGCCATCATTATTTACTGTCGTTATTTTGAATACATTTATTATGTTACACGTGAATGGGAGTTTTTTATCTTCTCACACAGAAACCAAGAACTGGGCCAATCCAAGACAGAAAAAGGTACCAGCCTCACCTGGCCCTGGCTCATGCCCATGCTACACAGGAATAGGGAAGGGATGGCAGCAAAGTGGGGGCACTGCCTTTTTTAAACCAGGGTAGCCCATGCCTCCTGAGAGGTATAACTTCTGTTGCAGGGGTCTGGACACCCTGCACTCTGGCTCATGGCGTCCCTACTTACCCAGTCCAGACCACTAGTTCCTCCTTCCCATCCAGGACACTTTCTGGAACCTTCCCACGTGTGGAGACGTCAAAACTCATTGCCCCATGATTTTCTTGGTTCCCTCATCTCTGAAGATGGGTGCGGATAATGAAAGAGGCAGGACCAAGACGCAGAGGGAGAAGACCCATTTTAAAAAGCACAGTGAGCACAGACGCGCCACCTGGAATCCCAGCCTTCCCGAGCCCAGCAGCATGAGTCACCCCACAGCTCTTCACCTGTGTGTTGCAACACGGTTGACAGAAACTCCATAGCCTTCCACAAGGTGTGCAGACAGGTAAACACAGAGAAGCATGCCCCAGAAAGCTCTGCCGTTACAGCTGGCACCAGATAGCCCTCCTGTCTCTAATGACCTCTGTGAAGTGGCCGGATATCTAGGCTCTGCTCTAGCATAAAACTCCAGCTCCAGCTCTATCACTGCCTATCTCTGCATCATCAGTTTACTTGATCATTTCATACCTCAATTTCCTCATCTATAAAATGGGGATAATAAAAGTGCCTATCCTCCAGGGATATTGTAAGGATTAAATGAGATAATACACGTAAAGGCTTGGCACAATGCCTAGGACATGCAGTACATCGAGCACCTACTAGGTGCCAGACAATGGAGGTTCAACAGGGAACAAGACAGACGTCTTTGTTCTCAAGGAGTTCACGTTCCAGAGGAAAGGGAGACAGACAATAATTAGAAAGGTATCAAAAAAGTCATAAGGTCTTTGCAGAAAACAAAATTAAATTGGTGTGATACAGAGAGAGTGAGTGTCCACTTTAACAAGAATGAGTGGATAGGGCTGCTCTGAGGAGTGGTTTTACTAGCAATTATTATTACTACTATTATTTGTCAGGATTCCCTGGGCTGCCCCCAACATAGCCTCTAGCCAGAAGCCAACTTCTGACTTCGACAGTTCTCAAACCCAGTACTCCCTTCTCCACAGGCCTGCCTCCACGTCAAGAGGGCTCCTTTGAATTCCAACTTTACCCTGAAAAATCTCCATCACATTGGCAAGAGAAGCTGAAACCTCACTTGCCTTTCCCTGAGAAAGGAATGAGCCAAGCTGAGGTTCCCAGGAAGGCAGAGCAAAGAGATAATTTGCCAAAAGGGGAAGGGGGAGAAAGAAAAGGGGGAAAATAAAGATACCAAGATCTTTGGCTTAGATTTAATTTCAAACTAATCCTGGCGGAAGCTCTTTAAAAAACTCTAACATTCTCCTGTTTGTGTTCATGGATATTCTGGGGTTTACCAACCTTGTTCTTTATAGAAGACAGCTCACAGCAATTATTCTACAATTACTTTGTCTAACTGGCTCTGATTTCTCCCAAGTTCCCAGTACAAAATGAAGCACCTAGAGCAGTGGTTCTCAACCTTCCCAATGCCACATTGTATTTTCATAGGTACAAAGGGGTCGCAAACCACAGGTTGAGAACCGGAGACAAGAGTTTGTGAAATGACCAGCTGGCTAAGGCTTCAGAGGTGGCTGGCTTCAACTTTTCCATCCCTTCTGAGCTGGCCAGAGGTATGTGGTGTGCCCACACCCCATTCAGATCTGTATCACACCAAATAAAAGGCTGCTCCCACCTTCCTCCTCCACTCCTCTGCCACACGCCCCCACCCCAGACAGTAAACTCCTCTAGAGTAGTAACTCTGCTTTTTCGGCTTGTTTCTTCAGAACCTGGAGTAGGGGCTGACACACAATAAGTGCTCACGGAATGTCTCCTGAATTGAGGCCACTCACTTCAGCCCAAGGGGCAGCCAGACTTGGAGTGAGAAGACTGAAGATCTGATCTGGGCTGTGACACTCACTAGCTTGTGCCCTTGGGCAAGTCACTTTACCTCTCTGGCCTCATTTCCTCTCTCATCTATAATGGTGTGTTGGGGAGGAAGGAGGAACTGATAATAAATCTACCATCCTGGGTTACTGTAAGAATCAAAAGAAATCACTTGAATAAAAGGTTATTCATAAATATTATCTTAAGGGAAAATCTCTGAAAAACAGAGAGGGAACTTGGAAAGAGACTCACCTGGGGAAGATGTGCTCTCTCCTTTGAGAATTCCCCAATGGTGGTGGAGGAGGAGGAAAAGGAATTTGGGGGGGGGACGTTTCCTAGAAACAGGAATCCAGACTTCCTTTAAGCCAAGTATCTGTTTGTCCCTGTATTTTTCCTCTAGTTATCTTGCTTCTTTCCAACCAACATTTTTTTTCTCCTTCCCTCCTCCCTCATCTCCACCCCCCACCCCCTCACCAAGGAAGGAATTGGTCAGCTCCACCTAGGCAGTCCCCCATAGCTCCGCCCTACTCGGCTGGCCAAGAGTTAACAGCTGCACCTGTTGAGGTAGACCTGCAGTTGCCGGCACCTGTACCTGCAGCCAATCAGCGCCAGTGCTGCTGGGAACCTACCTGTCAGCAAAATCTCGACACCCAAACCTCAACATAAATCAAACACTTCCCTGGGCAGGGAATGTCTGTGTCAGGCAAGAATTAGAGACAAGCGGTCAGCAAAGCCTCTGCGCTGATCATCGGAGCCTGTGAGCAAGAAGATGTCGAATGAACTTGAGTGAGTAAACATCGGTGGATGCCTGGCGCTCTCTGAGTGCGGAGGCTGGATGGGGTTTCCAAAAGGGGTAAGAGCAGGGAGGCCGGCGCCAGGATTCCCAGAGCAATTTGTAAGGGTAAATGAATGGGCTGACGATCTTACTTTGGCGTGTCAAGGCAAGCCCTGGTCTCAAGCTAGAGCTGAATGTTTCCCTGGGAAAGTAGTTTTTCTCTTTCTCTCTGCTGAGCAGTTTCGAGCCAGGTAGGGAAACACAGGACTGAAACTGTGAGTTTTTTGGCACCACTTTTTGATACTCTGATGCGGCCTTGGAAATTAGAGACAACCCCAATCCTACCGAAGCTCTCTCTCTTCCTGCCAAAAGGAACTTCTTTGAGGTGGTTCTAAGAGCTGTCTTGGGCAGAGAGTTGGGTTTCTCTAAAGGGACTTGTTTGTTTCACTGGAACAATCCCAAGTGGAAGGTTATAATGTGTGCTTAAACATAAGCACTCTCTAATGGGCTTGATCTAGGTTCAAATCCAGGCTCTGTCCCTCACAAGCTGTGTGATCTCCAACAAGACGTTTAACTGATCTCCATTTCCCTCATCTGGAAAATGGGTACAAGAATGCTTTGTAGAATTCTTGAAAGAGTTAAATGTGATAAAGGCTGTAAAGTGCTCAGTACAGAACCAAGATCTAAAGATGCATTCAATTAAACATGGGCGATTTATTCAGAGGCAGTTCTAAGGCTGAGGTGGCTGAGAAATAGTTGCTGTTGCCTGGCAAGATGCACGTGCCCTCCTGCCTGTATCTGAGGTTAAGAATCCCGACTGGCTTCACCATGGCCTCCTGCTTGGGGTGGGGACCCCAGAAGGTGGGATGAAGCTAGAATCTGGACTGCTTTAGCTTGGGTTCAGGGAGCTGGCAGGAGAAACTAGATCTCTCCTTTTCCTGCCACCCTCAGAGGTGAGTGGGCAGAGGAAAGGGTTGAACAATCTTTTTTTCTAGCTACTCAATAGATTGTTTTAAGAACTTGAAGATGTGTGGGCAGAACAAGTGGTGGGTCCTGACTGAAGACAGGATTTTATGTTACTAGCTAGCTCTTGGGTTCTCTGGGTTGGCCAATTAGTTTCACAGTATAATCATCCAGGTTAAAAGGCATCAGATTTCTTTTGAATGAATTCTCTGGGTTGACAATGTATTGACAATTGAACCACAACTAGAATAAGAGTAGGAGTGTTGGCACTGACACCTGGCTTGAGTTGCAGTTGTCACTTACTAGCTGTGTGACGTTAGGCAAGTCACTCCATTTGAGCCTCAGTTTCTTCACTTGTAAACTGTGGCTTATATTGGCATGGAGTTGTCAGGGGATTCAACAATTTTAGAATTTATTTAAGCCTGGTAAGGAGCAAGCTAATAATACAATTGTTACTTCCTACAGAAATAACCAGTTAAGTGTTTCCAAAAACTCCTGTTTTTCCATACTTTGCACACACACAAAATCTTGCTGTCTCCATCCCGCTTACATCCGCTGGTTAAAACTGCAGAGGCTGCAGACACAATCTATTCACTGCTGCTCCATAGGGGATATGTGTCCTGAAGCTGGATCACTTGAACAGGAAAGTTTCCTGCTTTTCTCCTCCCTAATGAGTTGGATTTGAAGTTAGATCCGCTGACAGTTGAGGCTTCTCTGTTTGGGGTGGGGTGAGACGCCTGTGCCTGCTGAGTAATTGCGGGTAGACTCTGAAGCTACCATTACAATGGCAGAGCCCCGGGGCTCTGCTGCCCCTACAGATGGGGATGGGGTGGGGGCGGGGTGAAGGGGGACAAAGTGCTTGGCTTGCAAGTTTTGAACTGCTGCTCCCTAAGAAAAGCCGAGTTAAGAGGACTCCCGGCTCCTCAGTTTCCCCGTCTGTACAGTGAGGACCATTAACGCCTACCTGTCAGGAAAAACAGTGAGCGCCCACGTGCGGACCGCCCGCCCGCGGCAGGAGCTCCGTAAACTCCAGCCCGATCACCAGGCCTCGGGTGTACAGAGGCACCTCGAAGGCTGGTTGTTGAGAAGCAGGGAGGCCAAGGCGGCGCGGTCAGAAACCAGTTCGGGGTAGCCGGCGGCTGACGAGCGCCCGGGCCTTTCATGTGGTCGGCGCAGCGCCGGGTGCGTCCGCCAGCCGCCCCGGGTGCCTCGAGCCCGCAGCCTCGCGTGGCCGCAGGGCCAGAGCGCGTCGCAAAGGACCCTGGGGCAGCGGCCCCGGGCGCCGGAAGTCGTCCGTGACCCTCGCGCCTCTCGCGGGAGAACAGTCGGCGCCTGCGCCCCGGGGCCTAGGCGGGGCAGGGGTGTGGGGTCCCTCCCGGAGCCCTTTCGGAGAGCGCGTGGGCCTGCTCTGTGCCGGGCGCCCTGGCGCCGTCGCCTCCCTACCCCGCTCCGGTCCGGCGTCGTTTACAGCCGAGGAAAGGGGGGTTTCGGCCGGTTAGAGGTCTTGACACACAGTAGGTCTATGGGCCGGAGGCGGCGCCAGGCCCCCACTGCTGCTTCCCGGAATCTTCCCTACCCGCGTGCTGCGCCCCTCGCCCCTCCCCCACAAGCCTCGGATAGGGTTAGGGGCTGGGGGTCGGGGACGAAACGATGCTCCCGTCTGTGACCGCGGCCCGGGCGGCCTACCCGATCTCCCGGAGCGCCGGCTCCAGACAGCCTGGAGCGCTGAAAGAGTTAACCAGGAACGCCTCCCGCTGCGGTTTTGTGGTCGAAACCGTGATTGCCAGGAGCAAATTTTTGTCATGCACAAGGTGTGTTATTAAAAGTCGGAGTTACGCTGCTGGTGAATGAAAAGTTAAAAGCCCTCATTGAGCTGGGGCTGTAAAAGCGGCGGACTGGGCCGCGAGAGCCTTAACGGCGGCCGCCGGGCTGCGGGAGCCGGGTCGCCGGAGCACGCCGGCCCCCTGAGCTCCCTCACCGAGGAAGGTGAGGGAGGAAGGGCAGCAGGGCTGAAGCTCAGATAGGATCCTTGAACTTCATCAGTTAAAACAAAAATGACAGCTAACAATTTCTGAGCACTGACTGTCCATCAGACCTTGTAGAGTGCTTGATAAATGCATGCTCTCCGTTAACCCTCCCAACAACCCAGTGAGGGGTGAAAGTATAAATGTAGTTGTGCGGAGAATTGAGGCCCGTGATCTCGCGGGAGAGCCAGGATCTTAATTGGGTCTCAACTCAGGGGCCAGAACAATGCACACCCTTCTTCCTATGTGGTTAGACTTTGAAAAAAGACAAAACTATTGAAAGTGGAAGAATGTAAATGAAGTCTCTTTTTTGCTTCCTGTTTTCTGTACGTTCCACAGTTTATATACTGTAGTTATATTTTATAAACCTCTGTGCTTTGGGGAATAGTAAGAGGAGACAGAGGGAGTCATTTTTATTAAAGAGAATTAATGGTTCGTTTCTAACAGTGTTCTCCATACGTGGTCCCGAGACATCATCATCATCACGTTTGTCATCACCACCAACTGGGATCTTGCTAAAAGTTGCACATTCTCAGCCTCCGCCTAGACCTACTGAATCAGAAACTCTGGGGGAGGGGCTCAGCATTATTTGTTTTAACAGGGCCTTCCAGGTGATTCTAATACAGTGTTCAAATTTAAAAGCCATTGGCCTATAAGATCAGACAGACGATTGAGAGGCAGAAGGTTCCCAAATGCACTAGGCGCCTGCAGTGTAGTTGCTGAGTCAGCGGACTGAGAGCTTAGCTCCAGGGTCATATCTGTGTTTAAGGACCAACTCTGCCACTTATGTATTGGGTGATTTGTGTGAGCTCCTTAACCTCTCTCTAAGTGTTGGTTTCTGCAAGGTGATAGAAACATCTACCACGCAGGGCATGTTTGAGAATGAAAAAGCATAAGGACTGAATGCATTAAATAATTGCACTCCAGGTGGGTGCCTGTAGCTCAAGCGGCTAACACCCCAGCCACATACACCAGAGTTGGCGGGTTCGAATCCAGCCACGGCCCACCAAACAACAATGACAACTACAACCAAAAAATAGCTGGGCATTGTGGCGGGCGCCTGTAGTCCCAGTTACTTGGGAGGCTGAGATGAGAATCAATTATGCCCAGGAGTTTGAGGTTCCTGTGAGCTGTGATGCCATGGCACTCTACCCAGCGCGACAACATGAGGCCCTCTCTCAAAAAAAAAAAAAAGCATTCCTTTCCTCTCTCTTGCCAGGAACTCATCTTTCCCATTTGTAGAATGCAGCAAATAATCTAGCTGGCTGCTTCTTTCTGTTCTTTTTCCTTCTAATAAGGTCAGAACAACTGACCTAGTGAAAATCTTGAAGGGAAATTATCTCACTGATAACTTGGTGTTATTTCAGTTGGCCTTGGTGTTATTTCAGTTGGCTTGCCAGGAGGTCAGCAAAAATTGGGAACTTTCAAGGGCAGGGACAGTATTTACCTTTGTGTCTCCAGTGCCTGGCATATGACCTGTTAAAGACTAATCCCCAGTGAATGTTTGTTGAATGAATCAGTGAGTGAATGAATGAAGGGATGTGGCACCCTGGGTTTAGAGGTGGATTTCAGCTTCCTTCATACCTCAATTGAACAACAGAGGGAAAAAAAGTTGGACAAGAAACCAAGAGGAGAAAATAGCACGAAAGGAAGATTACCATACGGGGAAGAATTTTTCAAAGGGGAGAAAGTTAGTTTCTGGTATAATTAGAAAAGGGCACATAATTAAATTAACAAGCAACCAAAAGTGTTCACTGGAGACCGACCACCCTCAACTTGTCAACCTAGATCCAGATGAGAAAGCCAGTGGTGCTTGTTACTTTTTTTTTTTTTGTAGAGACAGAGTCTCACACTATTGCCCTCGGTAGAGTGCTGTGGCAGCACACAGCTCACAGCAACCTCCAACTCCTGGGCTTAGGCGATTCTCTTGCCTCAGCCTCCCGAGTAGCTGGGACTACAGGCACCCGCCACAACACCTGGCTATTTTTCTGTTTTGCAGGTTGGCCGAGGCCAGGTTTGAACCCACCACCTTCGGTATGTGGGGCCAGCGCCCTACTCGAT